>QRFJ01005087.1:0-70454 GCA_006176705.1 Cocos nucifera | reverse complement strand
AATTAGGATCCAATGACTCTAAAATTAATTCTCGATCAATTTTTTTATACGTGTGATCCATTGGATTCCACATCTAACCAGTAGTAGGTCCGGATATATTTTAATCTAATTTGATTGGACTCAATTTCAATCGATTAGGGTTTATGTTGACCCGATTTTACCAATTAAAAAATTTATCCAATTAAGAATCGAATTAATTTTATTAATTCAATCAAACTCACAAGTCAAGATTAATATCTAGCAATATATCATGACTATCTAGAAGATGTAAAATTTGATAGAAATATCAAATATATCCTTCAGTGGCAAGTACTCGTGTAATTCAATTCTTCGATCATCTTGCATCCCGAATATGTTTATGAGTATGAATAAATATTAAACTCAAACACATATTCATGTTGATTCTCTATCAATTAATGATAACTCTAATGAATGATTAGAAATCCTATCTAATTTTTATACTGCTCTGGCCAAAGTCTTACTGATTATCATAGATGAGAACACATGGGATGTCATCTCTTCTTACTAGGAGTAATCAATTTCTTGTTGACCTACTCACTACCTTCATATACACTTGATCATATCCAAAACATCCCGTTCATGACTTAATGTTATGATTAAGTATAAACCAAAAAATATGAGCTCATGTGCATAAGGTACCATGGTGATCTCAGGTCTAAGGATCATTTGCACAACTACTTAGAGAATCATCTTTTAACATACAAGTAAGATTTCATAAGATGTTCTTTTTAGCTAATTAATTCAATAAACTCATTCCTCGATGAGCACCCATATTCTTGTATTAGTGTCTCCATACAAGTGGCTTATGAGATCTACTATCCTTTCCATCGAGCATATATAGGATGTGCTAGTTTATCTAGAACATTGATCTCCGACTCAATGTTTCTCCGACCAAAAAAGTTTAAGATTAGAATTTTAGGATTTTAGGTCTCACAAGCATGACTCATTCATATCCTCTAAAATCATTGTCCTAATCTTTGAGGTTTATCATAATTTTTAAATATAAAAGATGCAACTAAAATGATGAATCAAATATCTCAATTTATTGATATCAAAATAAATATTATTACATGAGTTGGGGATTATATAAGAAAATTCCATCATACCATATATGTGATTGGCTTGTAGAGCACTTATTTTTTCAATTTATCCTTGTACACATGAAAGACAAAGTCACCAATTCAAGAAAGAAGACTAATTGATGATATTCTAGCATTCTCCAAAAGATTTTAGGTAAAGAAATGCTTCATTCTAATGAAGAATAGAAGAAAATTCTAATAAAAATGTCAATGAAATTGAGAACAAATTCTAGCTAAAAAGAGAATCAGATGCAACATGATTTGAAGGCATAACTGATGTTGGTGACCTTAGACCCACCGAAAAGACAAAAGGGAAGAAGACTTATAACTCAACTTGCTTTTGCATATTCATATACACATATATTTAATTTGTTTCTATATCTATTTTACATAAAAAAAGGGGTTAAGTGATAAAATAAATAGCTTTTAGTTTTCTTGCCGCACAATAATATGTTCAGCCTGGTCAATCATGTCACCAAAATATGCAACGTATTGGAGTTACTAGAAACCATTGGAAGATTCATGTGTTTGAGTGGTTGCATTGAGCTCCTTTTCAACTTTTGTTTAACATTTATCAAAAATTACTAAAAGGAGACTAAAGAGGACCCTTAATTTGAATTTATAAAAATATAGAATAAAGCAACATTCTATCCATAAAATTTATAAAATAATAATATTATTAACATTTTATACACCAACATTCATTTTGTTTTCAATTGCAACTATGATATATATTATGATAAGAAATAAACATGCTTTTAGATAATGTAGCCTTCTAGCTTTGCTATCATATTATCTAGACTAGAGGTGCAATCAAGTTGAGTCGAGTCGCTAAAGGCTTGAACTTGGCTCGATTCAAAATATTTAGACTCAAAATTTGATTTGAAATTGATCAATCAAATTTTAATATTTCAAGCTCAATCTCAACTCAATTAAAAAAAAAGATAATATTTAAGATTAATTAAATCCAATTCGAATATCAAACGAGCCATACTCAAACTCGAATTCGAAAATTGACCTACTCATAATATATGTTGGGGATAAACCCCGCTCCCACCGAAGTTTAGTCGGATGCTTAGCCTAATATAACTGATAATCACGGAAGAGCTTCGATCAGAAATTCTTCCTCCAGTGGCCAAACCCCAGTCGAGCTCCTTCCAAACTCCATCCGGACTCCTCCAACAGCCAAACTTCTTTCGGACCCCTCCAGCAGCCAAGCTCCTTCCGAACTCCTCTTTCAGTCGGGCTCCTCCAGCAGTCAAGCTCCTTTCGGAATCCTCTTTCAATCAGACTCCTTCAGCAGTTGAACTTCTTTCGGCCTTCTCCTTCAGTCGGATTCCTCCAGCAGTCGAACCCCTCTCGGATTCCTCCAATGGCCGAACTCCTTCCAAACTCTGCCAGCAGTTGAGCTCCTTCCGAACTCCATTCAGACTCCTCCAGCAGCCAAGCTTCTTCCAGACTCCTTCAGACGAGCTCCTCCAGCAGTCAAGCTCCTTCTGGACTTCTCCATCAATCAAACTTCATCTGGATTCCTCCAGCGGATTATTTTCAGATTTCAACTAGCATTCCTTTCGGATGATCCTCTCTAGCCATATTTCTTTTAGGAGTCCGAACTCCTCTAGAATTGATATATGTCGAAGCTCTTCATCAACCAACACCTGCTTCATTCGAACTCCGACTATAAATTACAACGAATGGCCACATCATGACAATGGACACCTCTCTCCATAACAAACTCCACATGGCCCGAGCAGCCCTATCGGATGGTTATAGCTGTCACTTGAGTCTACTCAGATGATGCTACAGGCGGCGCCTTCCTCCGTAATAGACTCCACGTGGCCCTGAGCGGCCTGCTATCGGATGACTATGGCTGTCACTATCAGTCTGCTACAGGCGGTGCCTTCCTCCATAACAGACTTCATACGGCTCCGAGCGGCCCGCTACTGGACGGCTATAGCTATCACTATCAGTCTGCTACAGGCTCGGTCTATAAAAAAAATCCTCCATATACGTTTTCTCTAAGCCAGATCCATCCATTCCTGCTCCATCGCTGGTGCTTCAACCTCTTCCACCGGCGGCCATGGTAGATCTAGAGCAATTTAACCTACTGATACAGCAGGTTTATGGCCTCACCAAAATGGTGCAGGCCATGCGGCAACCTTCGATGGTAGTTTCATCAAAAAATCCACCATCGGGATGTCAGAAACCGATCCCAAGGAGGAGAACTTGGGCTAGCATACCCATCGCCCCTGGGAAGAAGAAACAGAGAGAAGAGGATCCTTGTTCGGATCATGATTCTTCTCTAGAAGAGACCATCCCCATCTACAGCCAGAAGCCTCCCAAAATCTGCGATCGAGTTGACATCCTCGATTAGAAACTGTAGGAGATGGATCGATAGATTGAGAAACTCTGTCATATCGTCCCGGCTCATCATGACGATGTCCACACCGATCCTCCTTTCTCTCTCCAAATTATGCAAGAGCCCATTCCGTCGAACTTCAAGCTTTCCTAATTTGAAAGCTACGATGGAACCTCTAATTCGATCGATCACCTGAAGGCCTTTTGAACTATGATGCTACTCTATAGCGCACCAGACGCCATCCTATGTCGAGTTTTCTCATCTATCTTAAAAGGAGCAGCAAGAAACTGATACTCGACATTGAAGTCGGGTACGATCTTCTTCTTTGACCAGATGAGCCATCAGTTTGTGGCTCATTTTATTAGCAATCGGCGTCCTCGCCAAGATTCGGATTTTCTAATGAATATCAAGTAGAAGGAGGGAGAATCTATCTGGGCTTATGTCACCCGATTTAATACTACTGCATTGGAGGTACGGAACCTAAACCAATCTATTGCAATGGCCGCACTCAAGGGTGGCCTTCAGAAGAATGATTTATTATTTTTCCTAGAGAAGTACCCCCAAAACTTTACTGATCTGCTAGCTCGAACTGAAGGATATGCCCGAGAAGAAGAAGCCTTCAAGTTGAAGGATGAGGAAGCCACAGAAGAGCGGCGGGCGGATGAGTCTAATAGACTCACCACTGATAGAGGGTCGAATGAAGTTCGACCGTGCTCATGGACTCCCCCCGAGCGCAAACAAGTCTGAACTCCTCGAGCTCGTCGTCAAAGAAGCCCTGATAGAAGGGTGCGAAGAAGTTCTTCCCCCAGAAGGTTCCGCAACTATGCCCCCCTTAATGCTCCTAAAACTTAAGTTTTGATGAAAATTAAGAATCAGCTACCAAGATCAGAAGAATTACGATCTCCCCCAAACAAGTACAATCGAAGCAAGTACTATTTGTATCATCATGATCATGGCCACGATACTGAAGAATACATTCAGCTCCAAGACAAGATTAAGGAGCTCATCAGGAGAGGCCGGCTAGGTCGATTCCTTAGATGCCGGTCTTAAGTAAGAGAAGATCAGCCAAGGATGCTGCTGTAGCTAGAACCACCAATGAGGGAGGAACAACAAGGAGATCGACCGCCTCTCGGCATCATCAACACTATCTCTACGAAACTTAGTACTTCGGCAAGCTGCCATCTCTCAGTCTCGAAGCCAGGGGAAGCTGGCCCCAAATTAGAAAGGCCCGTATGAGATAGAGAAGGTCGTCCGGCCCAGAACTTATCGCTTGAAGGAGCTCAGAGGAACAATGCTCCCACGACCTTAAAATTCAAAAAATCTAAGAATGTACTGCCGGAATTTTCTTCAGTAAAACCCCCATTTCGACATTACTGTTTCTTGGTGCAAAAACTATATGATGATAGAAAAGAAGCAAACAAAAGTGGCCATGTTAGGAACAGGAGGAGAACCTCATCCTAACATGAGCAAGTCGAAGACCTTCGATTATTTAAGATAGGATGAGAGGAGAGGCCCTGACAATGGCCCTAATGTGCCCCTATAGTCCGTTAGGAATAGGAGGAGAACATCATTCTAACAATGAGCAAAAGTCGAAACCTCATAGACCAAAGATGTGGAGAAGAAAGAAGCTCGGTGGAGAATCCCTACACGGCTTTCCCATGATAACTAACTACATCAAATGCGAAAAGGAAAGGTCAACTATCGTATTAGATGGTCCCGCCTCCATGTCATCTTCCTCCTCCTCCCAAAAGCCGAGGTCGATCTCGGAGAACCTTCGGGCTACCCTGCCTTTGCACGCTTCCTGTCCAAACTTGAAAGGAGATAAAATCTTCTTAACCTCAAAAGGAATAGATCCCTTCAACTCGACCGGAGATAAGATCTCCCTTGAGCTTAACTCAATAGGAGATAAGATCCTCCTCTTCAGACCCTCTCTCGGTTGAAGATAAGATCTCCTAAGCTCAACCTCAGCAAGAGATAATCTCCTTCAATCTCAATAGGAGATAAGATCTTCTTCAACCTCGACTGGAAATAGACTCCCCCAGGTTCAACTTCAACAGAAGATAGATCCTCCTTTAACCTTGGGCTAGAGATAAGATCTCCCCGACTTCAACCTCAACAGGAGATAAGATCTCCTTCAACCTCATTGTGAGATAAGATCTCCTCGAGCTTCAATGTCAACAGATATGAGATCTCCTTCAATCTCGCTGGAGATAAAATCTCCCTCGAGCTCAACTTCACTAGAGATAAGATCTTCTTCAACCTCGGCTGGAGATAAGATCTCCTCCGAGCTTCAAACGTCAAAGGAGATAAGATTTTCTTCAACCTCGACTGGAGATAAGATCTTCCTGAGCTTCAATTCATAGGAGATAAGATCTCTTCAACCTCGGTCGAAGATAAGATCTCTTTCGAGCTTCAACATCGGTTGCAGATAAGATCTCGAGCTTCAACTTCAATAGAAGATAGGCTGGAGATAAATCTCCCCGAGCTTCAAGTCAACAGGAGATAAGATCTCCTTCAGCCTCGGCAGGAGATAAGATTTTCCTTCAGCCTCAGCCAGAGATAAGATCTTTCCGAGCTTCAACGTCAATAGGAGAAAAGATCTGGAGATAAGATCTCCCCTAAGCTTCAACGTCAATAGAAGATAAGATCTCCTTCAACCTCGATTGGAGATAAGATCTCCTCAAGCTTCAACTTCAATAGAAGATAAGATCTCCTTCAACCTCGTCGAACATAAGACTCCCCAAGCTTCAATCTTAGCTGGAGATAAGATCTCCCTTGAGCTTCAACTTTTAACAGAAGATAGGCTGGAGATAAGATCTCCCCCGAGCTTCAACGTTGACAAGAGATAAGATCGCTTTCAACCTTGGTAGGAGATAAGATCTCCCCCGAGCTTCAACATCAATAGGAGATAAGATCTCATTCAATCTCGGCCGGAGATAAGATCTCCTCGAGCTTCAACGTCAACAGGAGAAAAGATCTCCTTCAATCTCGGTTGGAGATAAGATCTCTTCCGAGCTTCAATGTCAACAGGAGATAAGATCTCCTTCAACCTCGATCGGAGATAAGATCTCTCCCGAGCTTTAACTTCAACAAGAGATAATCTTCTTCAACCTCAACAGGAGATAAGATTTTTTCTGAACTTCAATTTCAACAGAAGATAAGATCTCCCCAGAGCTTCAACCTCAATAGGTGCAAAGCCCGGAGAAGAATTTTGACAGTCGTCTTTTCTTTGTATTCCCTTCCTTCGAATTTCGAACTCGAGAATGGGGGACTATTATTAGGGATAAACTCTGCTCCCGCTGAAGTCTAGTCGGATGCTTAGCCTAATGTAATTGGTAATCACGGAAGAGCTTTGATCAAGAATTCTCCCTCCAGTGGCCGAACCCCAGCCGAGCTCCTTCCGAACTCCATCCGGACTCCTCTAGTAGCCAAACTCCTTCCGGACCCCTCCAGCAACCGAGCTCCTTTCGAACTCCTCCTTCAGTCGTGCTCCTCCAGCAGTCGAGCTCCTTCTGGACTCCTCCTTCAGTTGGACTCCTCCAGCAGCCGAACTCCTTCCGACCTTCTCCTTCAGTCGGGTTCTTCCAGCAGCTGAACCCCTCCCGGACTCCTCCAGCGGTCGAACTCCTCCAGCAGCCGAACTTCTTCCGAACTCTATCCAGACTTCTCCAGCAGCCGAGCTCCTTCTGGACTCCTCTTTTAGGCGGGCTCCTTCAGCAACTGAGCTCCTTCTGGACTTCTCCATCAGTCGAACTCCATACGGATTTCTCTAGCGGATTACTTCCAGATTTTAACTAGCATTCTTTTCGGATGATCCCTTCTAGCCATATTTCCTTTAGAAGTCTGAACTCCTCTGGAATTGATATATGTTGAAGCTCTTCATCAACCAACGCATGCTTCCTCCAAACTCCGACTATTAAATCCCAACGAATGGCCACATCACGACAACAGACACATCTCTCTGTAACAAATTGCACGTAGCCTCGAGCGGCCCACTGCCGGACGGTTATGGCTGTCACTATCAGTCTGCTACAGACGGTGCCTCCCTCCATAACAGACTCCATGCGGTCCTGAGCGGTCCACTATCGGACGGCTATGGATGCCACTATCAATCTGCTACAGGTGGCACCTCCCTTCGTAACAGACTCCATGCTGCCCCGAGCGATCCGCTACCAGACGGCTACGACTGTCACAATTAGTCTACTACAGGCTCGGTTTATAAAAAGGGATCCTCCATATACGTTTTTTCTAAGCTCTCTTATCCTTCCTAAAACTCTACTGAATTCTTGTCTGAGTACTCCATTTTTATTGGCCAGAAGAGCTGACTTGATCGTCGGAGGATCATACCAGAGCCACCACCATCGACTCTGAACGGGACTTTATTTTGCAAGTCACCGACGACGATCTCTTCTTTTCCAACTCCAGCTCGATCCGACGTCAACCAAATTCTACACCAATAATATATATATTATAAATAAAAATAATAATATTATATATATATATATATAAATTTAAATAAATTTAAAAATTTTTATCAATATATTATATAATTTAAATTTAATTTAATTTTGATTTTGAGCCGCTCACAAGCAATCCTTCCGACTTGCACGTCCTGGATGTTGTGTATGTGTATTTGGTTTTTTAATTTAATTTTTTTAAATTTATTTTCCAATACGGGCCACCAAGCACGTGATCTTTCCACGGAACAGGGTTGCACTTTCCTGGGCAGATACAAACCCGCACCTCGGAGAGCTTCTCGCCATTTCCTTCCCCCCCACCAGAGATGAGCCTTCACCGCTGCTGCTGCGCCAGAGCACCACCACGCCCCGGCAGCTATCTCCACCCTCCACCACGACCGTTTGAGTTCTTCCTTCCTCCTCTCCCTCCTTCTCCCCCTTCTATCAAAACCACCAGGGTTTTTCTAGGTTTTAAGCCCCGTCGCTACCTCTCCCGTCGCCAGGCCCAGAAAACACCCGTCGCCGGCTCCCTCCACTCCACCCTCCGAACCCTCGAATCCAAACTCATCGAGGACTTAGATGACGAAGCCCTCGATTCCCTCGTCGGCGATCTCTCTCCCAAGGAACTGACCGTCGTTCTCAAGCGGCAGAGGGATTGGCGCCGAGCGCTTCGTGTATTCCGGCGGATAAGATCCCGAAGAGACTACCTTGCGAACTCGATTCACTACAACGTCGTCCTCCGGACCCTCGGCCGGGCTCGGCGGTGGGACGAGCTGCGGCTCTGCTGGATTGACATGGCGAAAGATGGCGTCTTGCCCACCAACAACACCTATGCCACCCTTATCGACGCCTATGGGAAGGCGGGACTCGTAAAGGAGGCTCTTTTATGGCTCAAGCACATGAAAGCTCGGGGAATTTCCCCTGACGAGGTTAGCATGAATACCGTTGTAAGGATTTTGAAGGATTCCGGCCAGTTTGATCAAGGGGAGACGTTTTTCAAGGGATGGTGTGACGGGAGAGTCGAATTGGATTGTCTTGAGATCGATTTTGATGAGTCAGATTCCATCAGTCCGAAGCATTTCCTTCTTACTGAGCTCTTCAAATCTGGAGGGCGAGCCCCTGTTTCTAATGTTGCTGCTGCTCTGAAGGAGGGTCCCCGAAAGCCGCGGCTTGCTGCTACTTACAATACTTTGATCGATTTGTATGGCAAGGCGGGCAAGCTTAAGGATGCTTCGGATGCTTTTGCTGGGATGTTGAGGTCAGGTATTTCTCCCGATACGATCACCTTTAATACCATGATAAATATTTGTGGGTCACATGGACATTTGCTTGAGGCCGAATCATTGCTTGATAAAATGGAAGAGAGAAGAGTTCTTCCTGATACCAAAACATTCAACATTTTTATGTCGATCTACGCTTCCGTGGGAAACACTGAGGCTGTGTTGACGTATTATAATAAGATCAGGGAGATGGGTCTTCGTCAGGATATTGTGAGCCATAGAATAATATTGCAGCTATTGTGTGAGAGGAAGATAGTTCAAAAAGTGGAGAATGTAATCAATGAAATGATGGAATTGGGCGCCCGCGTAGATGAGCAGTCATTGCCTGTAGTTATGAAGATGTACATTAATGAAGGGTTGCTTGACAAGGCGAATATATTTTTTGAAAAGCATTGCAGAGGTGGAGGGATTTCTTCCAAGAATTATGCTGCCATTATGGATGCTTATGCTGATAAGGGCTTGTGGAAGGAGGCTGAGGATGTCTTCTTTGGGAAAAGAGATATTGGGTTTAAAAGGGATGTAGTGGAGTACAATGTGATGATAAAAGCTTATGGTAGGGCAAAGTTATATGATAAAGCTCTCTCTGTGTTTGAGGACATGAGAAGTTGTGGGACTTGGCCGGATGAATGCACATATAACTCACTCATTCAAATGCTTGCTACTGGTAATTTGCTGGAAAGAGCAAGGGAATTATTGGGTAGAATGAGAGAGGCAGGGTTCAAACCTAGATGTGAGACCTTTTCTGCTGTCATTGCAGGTTATTCAAGGAAAAGTTTGATTTCTGAAGCCACTGAGGTCTACCATTTAATGAAGACCTCAGGTGTCGAACCAAATGAAATTGTCTATGGCTCATTAATAGATGTGTTTGCAGAGGCTGGGAAAGTTGATGAAGCACTTCACTATTATAACTTGATGGAAGAATCTGGACTTAATGTTAATCAGATAGTCCTTACATCTCTAATTAAGGCTTATAGTACAATCAGCTACTGGAGAGAAGCTCAGGAGCTGTATGCAAAGGTGAAGAACATGAAAGGTGGTCCAGATATAATTGCCTCAAATTGCATCATCAATCTTTATGCAGGTCTTGGGATGGTGAGTGAAGCGAAATTGATCTTTGATGACTTGATAAGAAATGGTCAGGCTGATGGTGTTTCATATGCAACAATGATGTATCTTTACAAGAGCATGTGCATGCTAGATGAGGCAAATGATGTTGCTCAGGCAGTGCAGAAGTCAGGCTTACTTACTGATCCTGCTTCATATAACAGTGTCATGGCTTCCTATGTGGTCAATGGGAAGCTAAGAGAATGTGCTGAACTGTTACATCAGATGCTGGCACAAAGAATATTACCTGATGCCTCAACATTCAAAACACTATTTACCGCGTTAAAGAAAGGACGTATCCCATCTGAGGCAGTCTCACAGCTAGAGTCATCTTACAATGAGGGAAGACCTTGTGCAAGGCAGGCAATAATTACCTCCTTGTTCTCAGTGGTAGGATTGCATGAATTTGCACTAGAATCCTGTGATGCCTTTGTCTCTGCTGAGGTTGCTCTTGACTCCTTTGCATATAATGTTGCAATTTATGCATATGGTGCCTCAGGGGAGGTTGATAAAGCCTTGAATCTGTTTATGAGAATGCAAGATGATGGACTGAAACCAGACCTTGTTACTTACATATTTTTGGCTGGTTGTTATGGGAAAGCAGGAATGGTTGAAGGATTAAGGCGCATTTATGGCCTACTGAAATATGGGGAGATTGAGCCTAATGAATCTCTTTACAAGGCTCTTATAGATGCCTATGAGGATGCTGGCAAACATGATCTTGCAGAAATGGTTGATCAAGAGATGAGATTTAACATTCATACAGAAAAGAATGATGAATCAGAAAATGAAGATGATTAATTGCGTATGTACTTATATGCAAACCTACCTTGGATTGTTAGGGTTGCACTAAATTCACAAATCTTGTAATATTTAGAAGCACTATGCTATTAAAATCTTGTAATGTACTATAGCATCTCACATTTCAGTTTGATTACATTATCTGCAATAGGTATGAATAGTTATCCTGAAGGTGATACTGATGTGCAGTAGGTATGAATAATTATTCTGAAGGTGATAATGAAGGCTTATATTACGATCAGCTGCTGGAGACAAGCTCAGGAGCTGTATGCAAAGTAGAAGAACATGAAAGGATGTCCAGATATAATTGTCTTAATTTGCATGATCAATCTTTATGCAGGTCTTGGGATGGTGAGTGAAGCGAAATTGATCTTTGATGACTTGATAAGAAATGGTCAGGCTGATGGTGTTTCATATGCAACAATGATGTATCTTGACCAGAGCAGGGGTATGCTAGATGAGGCAAATGATGTTGCTGAGGCACTGCAGAAGTCAGGCTTACTTACTGACCCTGCTTCATATAACAGTGTCATGGCTTCCTATGTGGTCAGTGGGAAGCTAAGAGAATGTGCTGAACTGTTACATCAGATGCTGGCACAAAGAATGCTACCTGATGCCTCAACATTCAAAACACTATTTACTGTGTTAAAGAAAGGAGGTATCCCATCTGAGGCAGTCTTGCAACTAGAGTCATTGTACAATGAGGGAAGACCTTATGCAAGGCAGGTGATAATTACCTCCTTGTTCTCAGTGGTAGGATTGCATGCATTTGCACTAGAATCCTGTGATGCCTTTGTCTCTGCTGAGGTTGCTCTTGACTTCTTTGCATATAATGTTGCAATTTATGCATATGATGCCTTAGGGGAGGTTGATAAAACCTTGAATCTGTTTATGAGAATGCAAGATGATGGACTGAAACCAGACATTGTTACTTACATATTTTTGGCTGGTTGTTATGGGAAAGCAGGAATGGTTGAAGGCTTAAGGCACATTTATGGCCTGCTGAAATATGGGGAGATTGAGCCTAATGCATCTCTTTGGAAGACTCTTATAGATGTCTATGAGGATGCTGGCAAACATGATCTTGCGAAAATGGTGGATCAAGAGATGAGATTTAGCATTCATACGGAACAGGATGAATCAGAAAATGCAAAACTACCTTATATTGTTAGCATTGCACTACATTCACAAATCTTGTGATATTTAGAAGCACGAACAAATTAAAATCTTGTAATGTTCTATAATATCTCACATTTCAGTTTGATTACATTATCTGCAATAGGTATGAATAATTATTCTGAAGGTAATACTGATGTGCTAGTTTTTGAAAGATAGAGCATTATGGGCATCTTGCCTTGACGATCTATGAAGTGGATAAAGACAATCTGTATTTAAGTTATTTAGCTATGATATTAGTCTGTAGTGCTTTTCTTCTCAAGTTATAGGATTTCTCGAATTACTGAGTCAATCCTCTGATAAAAGCTGGGGTCTTTCTCTTGTTCTTATTCTCATGTGCTACTGTTTTCTCTAGGGTTTAATTAGTGATTGGGGATTTGAAGAAGCAAGTAGCTCTCTAATGGAGGATATAAATTTAGATAAACAATGCTGAATCACAACGTTAAACCCAATAGATGCTTTGAGGCTTGGTTCTGATTATTACATAAAAGACATAAGCAAGAAGCTGTAGTTTATCTGTTTGCATATGACCTTCTGAGTTGTCATTTGCTGTTTATTCCTATATGTGGCTACGTTGGTGTTGTCATTTTATACTTTCTGTGACAAACCTGGTTGTTTTCCATCTTATTGGACTCATCTCAATCTCTTTAATGAATGCTTATACCTGCTCAATTTTCCACCACTTTTCTTCATTAACCAACATGAATTAAAATCCTGTTCATTGCTCTTTTTATCAACTTATATATTGTATAGCTAATAATTCATATTCGCTCTCAATTAATTAAGTAACATTATATCAGTAATATGGGAGAGACATATGGCAGTTACATACTGATTCACTGTAGTCCAAACGAAATATTGTTATGGTGTGAACGTTGATAGCTTCAATGAGCTAGAAGATATTGGTTTGGGATTTAGTGTTACCGTTTGGAAATAACTGTGGTCCTGCTTGTAAATTATACGTTGACATTCCGAAGTTTGAACTACCATCACTTCATCTGTTGAAGAGGAATTTACTGTATTGTGCTTAAAAAATTGAAAAGAAAGTGAAATATGTTTAATATTTAATGTATTACAAAGTTTTCATTTTTCGTTTCCTTCCTATCCCCTTTGAGCGATTCCATAAATACATTGCAAGATTTGTCTAATTTAATTTTGATCAGTTTGTTTTTGATTTGTTTTCTAAATGATGTTATTATTATGTGATATGAGCCTGTCCAAATTTTTGGTATTGTAGTAGATTGAAATTTGCTAATGCATCATGTTTACCTAATATGTCCTCAAATTTCATTCCTTAATTTAGACTACTGTTGCCTGAGTTTTTCTATTTTCTCCAATTTTAGAGGATCCATATAAAACTTTTGGGATCAATTGTTGTTTTTTCTGGCATCTAGCCATCTACACTTGAATGCAAAAGTTCAGTTATTAGATGTTTCCTAACCCTCAACTTATTAATTTCATTGTTCATTGCTTTCTTTCCAGTCTGCTAAGCTTCATCAAATATATTTGTACTAAAACAGCATAAACCATGGTATTTGAGAACCTTCCAAAATTCTGCAGGCTTCTAAAACAATCTTCAGTTGCATCATGCAGCATTTTACCTAGGCAGAATTTAGTTTCAGAATATAGCAGGCATAACATTTGAAACCTGCCAGCCTTTCATAGGAGGCATAAACAATCCCTAAGCTATTTTTGGCACTGGCCTTGTTTTCTGTTATGGACAGAAGCATCCTTAGTCAAAAGTTATTCCAGAAAATGTCTCCAAACAAAATAGAAATATTTTGTGGACTATTCCGCGTTTCTTAACAACGTGAGATGAAAAAAGCAAAAAAGTATAAGCAGGTAAATGTGGCTTGGATGGTGCTTTCAGTAAAAGGATTGTTAGCGATTATCAAGTACCACAACTACTGGTTACAGACCGTAAAATCTGGATAGCATCTCACGTAATGAGAAAAAATCATGGAAATGTTGGACGTGTGGTAAGAACTCACTATACAGTTTCATTAAAGCTGAGTCTCAAGCTTCATCTGTTTATCAACACTTTTTCTTAATCTTAACATTTGTTGCCTTCATATTGAATTAAAGAAATAATTATAAACAGTTTCAGGATGGTGGATGGAGAAATATCAAGAGATAAATGGATTGAGAGAAGGGAAAATGTTCTTTAATTAGATATTCGTCTGAACTTTGAAGACCCAGGCATGCTAATCATATGAATCAGGTATCACAAAAGCATTTATTAAAAGCACATTAATAAGCAGCAAGATATACACCTGATGACATCATGCAGTTGGACTCCTCAAGCTGATTCTGTGAAATAGTGCTTCGTTTATAGTTGATGTTAAGTGAACTTTGGTACCCTTAGAGTATCAGCAATCTGATCTATAGGAGAAAAAAGTTATCGGGCCAATTTTGGTAAATAATCTCATCTCTATTGAAATTGGATTTGTTAGATTTGCCTAATGCCTCTAAGATCAATAATTTCAAGAGGATCACTGGACTCGATTTGGACCATTTTACCATAGGTAGGGCTATTAGGTTATAGAGGTGAGATCCGTCGTATTGAGAAGTCAAATCATGCATCAAATTTTTGGAGTTGGTCATATGATATCCTTAAAATCTATGATGTGGCACCCCCTCAGGTAGGGGACTATGCTTATAGCAATCAAGTCCAAATTCCATCATTTGGGCTTTGAAACAACCAATCAGAATGAAAGTTTTCTTTTTAGGAAATATTTTGATCTAGTGTATCTCCGAATTCAGAAAAAATATGACAGAGCGATAGAAGGCAAAGTTGCTGTGGGAGTCGAGATCTACCTCCTGTAGAATTTTATCTTTTTCTTATATTTGTACTAGTGCAAGAACGGTTCGTACTATTATAAATAGATTCTATGTATCTCAATTTTTGAATCAATAACAAAAGAAAAGGGCATCTAAATCCTAATTTTGCTAATTTTTCCATCTTTTTTTAAATTTCTTTTGAGATTTTCGAGTTTAGTGGGTTGAAGAAATTCTTCTTTCTCCTTGATCGGATCTAGGGTTGGAAGTGGGCTCGGAACGGGCTAGCTTCGGGTCGGGCTTCGGGCTCATTCCAAAACTATTTAGATCGGGCTCAGGCCAAAATATAGAGTTCGTTTTATTTTTGGACCGGGCTCGAGCCTACCTTTGGCCCGGCCCGGTCCGATTAAAACCCCTACATCTCCTCTTGAAAACCCCTCCCCTCTTCCTCTCGGCCCTCCTCCCCACCCCCCGGTCGGCCCTCCCCTCCACACCCCCACAAGTGGCCACCCCCCTCGCCCCGCGGGCGGCCATCCCCCACGCCCCGCACACACCCCGCCCCCCCACCCTCGTCCCTCCCCCTAGTCTTCTCCGCTCTCCATCCACCGGCCCATGCCTCCGCCCCAACCTCCTCACCAGCATGTAGGCGAACCTCCCCTAGCCCCTCCTACCCCTGGGTCCTCTCTGCTTTTTCTGTCCACCAGCCCATGCCTCGTGAAGAAAAAATATTGTTTTTCGTCGCAGGATCGTGCAGATCTGATCAGATCTGAGAAAATTTTTTCTAAAAATTTTTAAACAATCCAATCAGATTTAAGAGTTCCCAGATCTAATCATGGTGATCTGATATTAAAAGTTAAAAATTAAAAACAAATCAGATTTAATTTAAAGTACTTGATTGGATAACCTAATTATCCTGTAATGATCCTATTGATTTTTGAGGTTCCGGAAGGAGCCATGCATGTGCTTGGCCTTTATCGATATCGACTTGGACATGATTTGAACATCTTTTCTACACGAACCTTTCCTCTAAAAATTAGATCTAAATCTGATCCGAAGAATCTTCAAAACTATTTCTGAAGGCAGCCCATTCGTCACACGAACACCGTCGCGTAGATCCTGAATATTGTGCCAAAAATGTTGGACCTTCTTTTCAAATTTGTGCCTAACTTTTTAAGCTTGTAGAAGAGAAGAAGAGAGAGGATAGAGAGGGCATGGGATATCAGGGATGGCAAAGTTTGGACGTGGAAAATTATTTCTTGCATTGAATGCACTTTGACGTGAGAAAGGCTTTTATATCCAATGCCTACTTAGAGTCTTTTTTGATCAAAATAACTTTTTTATTTTATTATTAGGACTCTAGGACTTATTTTTCATGAAAACTATCAGATCTCATCTATTTTTTTTGTCAAAAATGATTCAAAAAGATGTCGGTATGAGTAAATAAGGAAGAGTCCACTGCGCCTAGGATTTTTTTCTCAAGAGTTTGATCCAAATCGAACTCTATCATAACTCAGTCTAGACACCTCCAAAAATCATAAAATTTGGTACACCTAATGCATAACTCATGCTCTATCACATATCCAAAAATTAGATCAAAATAATTTCTAAAAAATTTTTTAGAAGCATCTGATTAGGTGACCCTCAATTCTCTCAAACATGTCAACTTTTGATCCTAGTCCAATTTGACTATAAATAGATTTAATTTTTATAATTAATCTGACTTGGACTTATTTCAGTCAGATGAAAATAAATTCATTCAAAATACAAGAATGAGTCAAATCAAATTTGACTTGGTTGTGATGAATCAGAAAGATTTCAGAAGAAGAAAGTCTGGTTCAATCATATGCTAGCATGATTATCTTGAACTTGATTAGATCTAATCCAAATCAATCAAATTGGCTTAGCTCAATTGATGACATCCAGATTCAAACTCTTATTTGTATGATCCAGTTAGGTTCAATTCTATATGGTAATGAGACATGTCGCGATCTTCATCATCGACATCATAGAAATACCTTTTGATGGACCAAAATTTTTCTGATTCATACAATTAGAATGATTGATCATCAAAATCATCCTAATTGCTCCCAAAATTCACCAGTGATACCTAGTAGTATATGGTGGTAACCCATCAGATCTGAAAGCAAACCTCTCGATGTAGGTACCTGTGTGATTGGGTTATTCTATCTTGAGCCCCGACAGGATTAGGGTTCAGATGAACTCGTCAAACCCAATGTTCATTATATGAATTAATCATTCGATTCGAATCCAATGTGAAATCCTAATAGAAACTCTTTCTATCATCTTCACTCTACCATGGCCATGGGCTTATGGACTCAATCTCATGATTATCATAGGGCTACTCCTCATTTATTAAGGAAGATAGATCCCCTATTGGTGCAATCCAATTCCTACAATGAACATGCTATATCCTCAAGGTGGTCACGCTCAGTGCCCTCATTCTCTAATGAATACCTGTACTCTTGTCCTAGTGTCTCCACACCATAGACTCAAGACATGTCTATTCTAAGAAAGTGATCGTACACTAACCTTTCAGATTCTTATGATGATCCTATGGTCGGAAGTAGTTTATGAGTTAATTATGAAAATTCATGTCTTAAATTTTTAACTCTTGAAAAAAATGAATTGTTATTACCATTAACTCAAAGGATGTATCACAGATACTTTTAAATACACACTGTGATAGAAAATAATTATTTTATTAATTTATAGTTAAAATTATAAAATTGCTCTTAGAAGTGTATTACAAGGGACAGCCAATTTGGCTTCTAGGGCACACATCTAACAAATTTTCATTTGACCTAAAATCAATTGGCTACAAATTTAAGTCCCATCTTCTCAAGGTGGGCTTCAATCTTCTGCTGGCTCAATGGCTTTGTCAGCGGATCAGTCGCATTATCTACAGTGTCGACTCTCTTGACCTCGACGTATCCCTTCTCGAGGTAATCACGAATGAGGTGGTATCATCGCTTGATATGCTTAGATTTTTTGTGAGACCTCGACTACTTAGCTAGAGCTATGGCATCATTGTTGTCATAGTACAGAGGGATGGCATCACTCCGAGCTTTATGGTGAACTTCTTGTACCAAAATATCTTTTTTGTAGCTTTTGACGTAGTGATGTACTCTGCTTTCATGATAGAATCTGCTATCAAAGTTTGCTTGAAACTCTTCCAGCTGACAGTACCACCATTGCACATAAACAGACTTGCAGATGTCGACTTTCAATTATTTATATCGAACATAAAATCTGAGTCTGTATACCCCTAGACCTGGAGTTCTCCATTACCAAAGACTAGAAACATATTCTTAGTCCTTCTCAAGTACTTAAGGATACATTTCACAGAAGTCCAGTGCTCTTCACCTGGATTCGATTGATACCTGCTTGTGACACTCACGGCATGGGTAATATCAGGTTGTGTACATAGCATGGCATACATGAGGCTTCCTATTACTGAAGCATAAGGGATCTTGCTCATGCGTTCAATCTCCTCAGGTGTTTTGGGACACATCTTCTTGGAGAGATGAGTGCCATGTCTGAAGGGCACCAATCCCCTCTTAGAGTTTTTTATGCTAAACCTCTTTAGCACCACCTCTATGTAAATCTTCTATGAGAGACCCAGCATCCTATTTGGTCTATCTCTATAGACCTTAATTCCTAAAATAAAGGATGCCTCTCCTAGGTCTTTCATGGAGAATTCTTTAGACAACCATATTTTGACTATAGTCAACATGGGAATATCATTCCCAATTAGAAAAATGTCATCCACACAGTATGAGAAAGACAACAGCGCTCTCACTGACCTTTTTAAAAATATAGGGCTCCTCTTCATTCTTGATGAATCCAAATAATTTGATCACATCATTAAAATGAGTATTGTAACTCCGAAATGCTTGCTTAAGTCCATATATGGACCTTTGCGGTAGACCTTGTGATCAGTATCACTGGATGTGAAATCCAGTGGCTGTTCCATATAGATATCTTTCTCAAGATATCCATTTAGGAATGTCGTTTTCAAGTCTATTTGCCAAATTTCATAATCAAAATAGGCTGTAACAGCAAGCAATGTGCGGATGGATTTGAGCATGGCTATTGGTGAAAAAGTATCCTGATAGTCAATGCCTTTGCGCTGACTATACTCTTTTGCTACGAGCCTTACTTTGAATGCCTCTAAATTCTCATCGACATCTATCTTTCTCTTGAAGATCCATTTACACCCAATAGATACTATACCTTCAGGTGGATTAACCAAGGTCCAGACTTAGTTCGAGTGCATTGAGTCAATCTCTGACTTCATTGCTTCTAACCATTTCTCAGAGTTGATATCTGATATCAGCTCATCATAGGTTTTGGGATCATCACCATGAATCCCTTTTCCTATGAGAAATATTTTCTCTACGTTCTCTAAAATAATACCTAAGTATCTTTCAGAGGAACGAAAAATCCTTTCTGATCTATGAGGTGGACGAGGTAGTGATTAGACTAGCTCAATCTGATTGGGTTCCATAGGTTCCTTGGCTCGTGGCTCTTGGGAGACTTTCTTCTTGAGCATAATCTATCTTCCAATGCCATTATCTTGAATAAACTATTTTTCAAGAAAGATGGCGTGTCGACTCACAATCATATTATGATCTTCCAGGAGAGAAAAATATCCTAATGACTCTTTAGGATATCCAATAAATCGAGCTCTAAAGGACCTAGACTCTAATTTGTCCGCATGTTGTCTCTTGACATGAGCCGAACAATCCAAAATTTTGAGATGACTCAGACTTGATTTCTTACCATGCCATATCTCATATGGTGTGGTAGGAACGGTTTTAGATGGAACCCTATTCAATAGATATATAGCGATTAACAGACTGTCCCCAAAGAAACTCAGGAAGGTCCATGAAGCTCATCATGGATCGAACCATATTTAATAAGATTCAGTTTCTCCCATTCTGAAACCCCATTGGGTTGAGCTTTTAGGTAGCGTCCATATGAGACTATGCATTGGCCTTAATAGTCTAGGAATTGAGACTAAGTATTCGCTCCTTAATCGATCGAAGAATCTTAAAATTTTTCTATTTATTTTTCTTACTTGAGTTGAGTTATGAACTTTCAAAAGCTTCAGACTGTATCGCATCAATACATGTACCCATACCGAGATAAATCATCGATAAGATGATGAAGTCGAATAATTTCTCCTGCTTGCACATCAAATGGGCCGCATACATCAGTATGTACTAGGGCAAGCAAGGTCTTGTGGCCTTTTTCCATTCCCACAAAGGAAGCTTGGCATTTGTCATAAGGCAGATCACAATCGGATCGACTCGAAGCAACGGACTTATGCTGTTGTCAATTTGTTAATCTGCTTTAGGTCATATACTAACCTAAGTACCAAGATACTATCTTTGACTATCCCCAGTTGCTTTGATCCTATGGCATTTATGTTTTGCTTGATATTAAAAATAGAAACATCAATATGTAACTGATAGAGATTATTTATAAGGAAACCACTTGCAATTTTATTTCTTTCATAAAGAATATTACAATGGTCCTTAAAAAAACTAATTAAATAGCCTTCTAGTGTTAAACATGAAATAGAAATCAAATTTCTACTTGCTGTAGACACATAAAAATAGTTCCTAAGTACTAAGTCTAATCCTGACGGTAATCGCAGAGGGTAGGTTCCCACGGTAATTGCAGCAACTCTTGCTCTATTCCCAATGCGTAACATATTTCACCATCCTTCAGTCTCCTCCTATCCTCAAGATCCTGCATAGAAGTACACAAGTGAGCACTAAAATCAGAGTCAAGCATCCAACTGGATTCAGAAGAAACTGTAAGATTAGATTCTATAATGAGCATACCTCAAGAAGGATTTGCCTCCTTATTTTTCAGGCTGGCCAGGTAAAGAGGGTAGTTTCACTTCCAATGGCCGTCAGTGTTGCAATGAAAATATTTTTCTTTGTCAGCGGCTTTCTTCTTCAGCTCTGCCTTCTTCTTCTCATCATTCATCTTCTGCTTCTTCGCGGACTTCTTCTTCCTAAAAGACTTTCTCTTGGAAGAAATCCGCTCTACAGCAAGTACTGAGTCTTTAGAACTTTTCATAGAAAGCTCAGCAGTAACCAGCATATTTATAAGCTTAGCTAAGGTATTCTGAAGTTTATGCATATGATAGTTCAGCATTAGTCAAGGACTGCAGAATTATGTTAGTCTGTAGATTCTGATCTAACTTGACACCGAGCTTCTCAAGCTCTTCCAAGTTCTTGATCATCATAAGATAATGATCTTGGACTGACTGTCCATTATGCATTTGAGCCTTAAAAAGTCTTTTAGTGACTTGATACTCTGTTCACAAAATAACTTTTGTAGGTGAGCCAACATTTGACGGCTAGTCTTAATGTCTTCATGTTAGCACTGGAGCTCATCAGACATCGAGCCTAACATATAATACCTGATTTTGTTATCTTCATTCGTCCACTTCTCGAGAGACGCTCTTTAATCAATGGATGGATGGGCTGGTAGGGTAGGAGGATCCTATTCTAACACATGAGTCAACTTCTTGGAATCCAAAATAATTTTGAAGTTTCAGAGCCAATCCTTGTAGTTGGGTCTGGTCAGTCTATGGGTGTCCAAGATATGGGCTAGTAGGTTGGACGCAGATATTTTTCTATAGAGAATCAAAGTTTTTAGTTAGATTTTATAATTAGACTTAAATAATTTATTTAATAATTTTATTTTTAATTAAATTAGGCTCCCACTATTTACTCGAATCTCTATATTTTCTTGGCAGAGATGCGAAAATCTCCGCGATTATGAATTTCTAGTAGGTGGTGCGGTCTCACCAACTAACTCACCACCTCATCTAACAGTTATTGGTGATGGATCAACTAATGAGTGAACAACTCTTATCCAATGATTCTCTAATCATGGTGTACCCAAACTTGATCTCTAATTCATGAATCTCACCGTGTCTGGAATATTATCCACTCCTTAGTTAAATCAGATCCATCATTTGCATAGATTGGATTTCTGATTGGGTCCTTCACCGTATCTAAAATATTGAGCCCAACCCATCCTCCAACCTATAACATCCAATGCCTAATAGACATGATTGCATCTTTTTGGTGCAACTGAACCATTATATCCGACCGAGAACAATCAACTCCGGAAAGGGTCCACACATCTCACTACTACAAAAATGGCCTTTTGCATGCTGACTGGAGCGATTTTTTGAAACACTAATCTACGTGGGTGGTCTACGCAGTAACTGCTGCCAGGGCCGAAATGGCGTGGTTTCGTAGGTTGGACTTATACAAGCGCGTCATAAAAAATCGGCTATCATAGGTCGATCTATAGTAGCGATTCATTATAACCACTATTATAAGTCGGACCTTATAGCAGCAGTTAGTAAGAATCTTAATACTGATTTATGACAGTAGTTAATTATAACCGCTGCCATATTTTTTTTTCTTTTTTTTTTTAATTTTATTTAATTTTAAAATTTATCCATCTTCATATTTATTATCTAAAATATATTCATCAGTGAAAGTGTCGTCACAAAAGAATCGTCTCGATCCGATGGTCCTAGCTTCGTCGATCAGAAAATTCGAATTCGACAATCATGATGATGATTGATCTGATAGATGGAGACCCAATGATTCAAAAATCAATGATGATTATGAGATATATGTGTAGCGTAATGTGTCAGAAATTTTCCAACCATCTACAGTAAACGCTTGAATCAATTTAGTATACGGTTAGTTACGGCCGTTAAATGATAAATAGTGACTACTAAAAGCAATCCAGTAATAATCCGAATATATTAATAATCATTTTTTAATGCAAAAGGTGAACTTGAAATTTAACTATGAGTGAGAATGATCTAAAACTATACATCTCTTGATAAACTATTCCTGAAAACTTTATCTTATGCGCATGAAACTTTGCAATCTCTGCTTAAAAAATATGTTTATACAAAAATATTTAAATTTATATCTCACCGTATAAATATTTAAAATTATAATAAAAATTATTTTAATTAAAAAATTATCTCATAATCGGATGTCGTTTAACCCTTTGATTGTTTGTTTCTAATTTAACGGCTGAAATCATTCCATACTAAATTGACCATGATAACGATATTCGATTGAAGTGAAACTTTGATAGTATGCTATAAACATCATCGAGATCATCGTTGTAGGTTTTTGGATCCATCAGAGGTTTCCATCTATCAGATCATCGCATCATCGTTTATAATCATCGAAATCGAATTTTCTAATCGATGAAGCTAGGGCCATCGGATCGAGGCGATCTTTTGTGACAATACTCTAATGATAATTATTTAGATAATGAATGGTGAAGATGGATATTAAATTTTAAAATTATATAATATTTTAAAAAAATAAGAAATAAATTATTTCTTACCTATGGCAGCGATTTTGAAAAATCGCTGTCATATATCTATGGCAGCAGTTCGATAACTACGACAGCGATTCGATAACTATGGCAGTGGTTCAATAACTGCTGCCGTAGGTTAGGTTAAAAATTCTCAAATTTTTTCTTTCCTCCCGTGTGCGCTCGATCTCTCTTGCTTTCTCTCCCTCCTCTTCGTCGTCGGTAGGCTCCTTCCCTCCGACCAACGTCGCCCTCCTCAACGGTTAGCGTCACTCCTTCCCCCTAGCTGGCGCCACCTCCCTTCCCATCCCTCTCGGTCCCCATCCCGGCTGGCCCCCTTCGCCACCACACCACCCCCATCCTGCCCTCCACTTATGCGAAATCCTCGCCCAACGAAACCCTCCCTCTGGAACCCCAACCGACCACTCGCTTCCACGAACCCTATGGCGAACCACCCTCCCTCACTCGGCCCCGTGAAACCCCGCCCCTCATCCGACCCTCGATACCAGCGAACCTCTTTGCCTTCGACGAACCCCATCCAAATCCTTCTCAGCCCCTGTGAAACTCCCTCCGATGAACCCCTCCACTTATCCTCCGTCGGCCCCATGAACCCTCCCGACCTCCCGACCTAGGTGTGAAACAAACCCTCCACCAGCCCCCCTCCACCTCCTTCGGCCCTGAAACCCCACCCCCACCACCATATCTAACCTCCTTCGATCGAGTGCGAACCTCCTTCGGCCTCCTCATCACTATGCCCCCTGGCCCCATCCCGGGCCCTGCTCTCTCTCTTTTCTCTTTTTTTCTCTTCTCTATCTCATATCTTGCTTTTGTTTCGTAGGTTATCTCTAGTGCCACCATCCTCCTCTAGCATCGTCACTAGTGACCCTCGAAGATTTTGGTGTGACCCGCTCTCTATAGCCGTAGGTGTATTTTTTTTTTAATTTTATAATATTATTTATTAATCATGTATATTTATAATAATTTATAGAATATTTATAATAAATATTATAAATATTTATAATAAATATTATAAATATTTATTATAAATATTATAATTATCTGCATAACGTAGTTTTTGGGCCATGCTGTGGTGGTAGCCTTGGGCCATGTCATGTCGATGGTTGTGGACTAGATCTATCAACGGATTGGGTTCGGATTGAAACCTGTATATTCAGATCTGGACCCAATTTTAATTATCGATATCGGATCCAAACCCAAATACCTGACGGATCTGTACTTGAGAGAGGAAGGGAGGGATCTATCCTCATCGCCATCATTGGGAGGGAGGGGGTCCGGCCTCGCCGCCATCATTGGAAGGGAGAGGATCCGCCTCATCGGCGAGGGAGATCGAGAAAGGGAGAGAGGAAGATCGAGAGATGGAAAAGCTGGGAGGGAGGGGTTCGGCCTCACCACCGTCACCAACGAGAGAGATCGAGAGAGGGAGAGAGGGAGTGATCGAGGGGATGGCACATAGCCGAGCCAGCTCGGATACGCAGCTGAGCTGGCTCGGGCCATGATCGAGCTAGCTTGGGGAGGACCCTAGCCAAACGTCTTAGGCACGGAGTCGGCTGTCTTAGGCACGGAGCTAGCTCGACTTCTGAGTGAATAGAATTTGATATGTCATGATGTTATATTGATTAATATTCATTAACATTGTAGGTCACGATGGCACTGAAACACCATCTAGCTTTCACCCCTACCCCTCGATGGGTTACGTGCAGTTTAACATCCGAGGAGCAGTCAGAGCATACTCCATCCATCTCGGCATCGACTGCTCAGGGACCTCCACTGATGGCATCTACTCCACCAGCAGCTGGACCTCCACCATCGCCCATATCTGAGGCACATGCTACTACGCAGGCATCTGAGTTTATATTTTTATTATATTAGCACAACTTTATTTTTTATATAGTATTTGTATACTTATATATTTGCATAACATATTTGTATTGCAGGTGCATCATCCAGCCGAATATTTTACAGTCCCACACGTATGGCACACATGTGGAACCGTCAGCATCAGGTGATGGTCCATTATGATGCGGAGGGGAGGCCGGTAGGGGAGACTGCACGGAAGATGCATTCCTTTTTTAGAGTGCTTGTGAGGTAGTCAGACATCATTCGCATAGAGCCCAGAGACTGGCATTTGATGGATGCTGCTATCAAAGATCGAATATGGGAGGAGATATGGGTAAGTTCGCGCACCTTAGTTGTATTTATGCATTTTATATATTTATACTATATATGTTTGATTAGAATAATTTTGTAACTAATTTTTGATAAATTTATGCAGAGAAGGTATGACTTCTCTGATTATGAGAGGGCTCGAGATGTCCGATTGAAGAAGATCGGGGAGTTGTATCGGAGTTATAAGGTCAAGCTCCATAGAGGATGGGTCGAACACTGATGACACACTCCAGAGAAGCTTGTTCCCTGGATACAGGACTGTCCTTTGAGTTAGTGGGAGAGAATGGTTAGACACTAGAGGAGCCCAGAGTTCGAGAAAAAATTCCTAACTTTTAAATTTTTAATATGCTTAAAATTTTATTTAAATATTTTTTAAATATTTATTATTTATTTGAATATTTGTTAGGCTACCTTCCATTAGAATTGGAAGAACCGTGCAGCCCAGGAGTATAAGCACACTCTAGGCCGTGAGTCTATGGCCAATCATATGCATAGAGAGGTAATTAATTCTAAATCTTACTAGATAAATTAAATTCATATTTTTTATCATCTTTCTGATAAATTTGTTCTTTGTTATAGCTGATGAGAGATGGAGTGATGCCCAACTGTAGCGAGATCTTCTGATCCAACCGCACGGACAAGACGGGCAGGTCGATGAACGTCGCGATCGGACATATTTTTGTAAGTATAAAATATATTAGTATATATGATTAGTATTATAGCATTGCTTATAAAATTTTATTTCAATTTACAATTACATGATCAGTTAGATGCGCTAGCGAGCGAGGGCTCGGATACCTCTGGGCTCCATGACCATCTATCTTAGATCTTGGGGCCTGAGCACTTTGGGAGGATCTGATGCAGGCTTGGACACACGCCGACGAGCTACTCATCTGAGGCGAGCATCTCCTCATAGACTTCCGATGTTGTCAGTCGGGAGAAGCTTGAGGAGGCGTTGGAATGGGCAGATCATACTATAACGCGGGCAGATCGGGCTAAGGAGCGCACATCTCATCTGAAGGGCATCGTGAGAGACATGATGTCGATGCTCAGCATGCATTTTTAAGTCACGAGCTTCGAGGATATGTTGGCCCGCATTCCAGCTCCAGCTCCGACTTCGGCTCCGGCTCCAACTTCGACTCTGACTCCCGGTAATGATGATGATGACGATGATGTAGATTTAGAAGATTTTTGATGTATTTTATTTTTTTAAAAAAATATTATAATAAATTTTATTCGATAATAAAATTTTAGTATTTCAAAATAATTTTTATATTTATTATATTTTTTTGTATTATATATTTATATTTATCAGATAAAATATATAAAAAAAATGAAAATTTTTTTTCTTTAATTATTCAAGATCTATGATAGTGGTTTTATAACTGCTGTCATAACCATGCCAATCGCTACCATAGATTTTTGGTGTAAATGGTGCCAACCACTACATTAGACCTATGAAAGCGATTAAGAAATCACTGCTATAGATTACCTATGGCAGCGATTATGTAACCGCTACTATAGATAACCTATGGTAGCGATTACATAACCGCTGCCATAAATTAATCTATTACAGCGGTTTATAAACCGCTGCAATGGACTATCTATCGCAGTGGTTCTAACAACCACTGCCATAGAGCTATGGCGATGGCTACAGTAGCAGCGGTTAGAAAATTGCTGTCATAGCCTATGACAGTAATTTTTTGGGCTATGACAGTGGTTACGAACCGTTGCCATAGTTCTTTTTTGTAGTAGTATCTACAATAGTGGAAGACCTTAGACTTAATATTTTCTTAGGGAGATTTAATTTAGATCTCTTTAAACTTGACTTGATTTAATCATAACAATTATGACTAACCTAGTGGCATGGGTTGGCTTGAATTGTAAGCCATCTCAAATCAGAATTGAATCGACACAATTGGCTAGATAAGTGAGACCGATGGAAGGGATATGCCATTAACTCGATAAGAACGCATTCAAGTCGAGTAGCTTTCAATTAAAAATCAGTTGGTCGAATCTGCCAAACTTACCTTAGACATCAAATTATCGAATCAAAAATAATTGGGTTAGCCTACAATCCAGGCTCGAACCATGGAGCCAAATTAGGTCTTGATTTGATCGAGTCACGTTTGAAGGGAAATTCTAAATTTCCTTGGTCAGGTTCGTTCAGATCTGATTGGATTGAGAGGCATATTTCAAAATTTTTTTCTTAGATCCTAATTAGATCTGATACTTTTCAGATCTAATTTTATGATCTGATAAATAAGAAAATAAGATTAAATTAATTTTGAATTAATTTTACCTTAATTTTGGGTAATCCAATTACCCGTTGACGATCCTGCGAAAGTTCTGAGGTTCTGGATCTAGCCACACAAGCACCTGGCCTCTACCGGTATCCACTCAGGTTGCATCTAGAGATTTTCTCCTTCTCTTTCTTTTCTCCAAAAATTAAATTTGGATCTGATTTGGAGAATCTTTAAAACTTCTTCTGAAGATCATCCATCGTCTCTGTAGCAGTGCTGCCTTCTTCCTTTTCCATCAGCCTTTTCTTGCCTGACTCGTACTAATCTAAAGACCCAACTTCTTTGGGCGTGGAGAGGAGAGAGAGGGCCAAATGGTGGTGTGGAGAAGGGAGAGGGATAGCCTTGGGGCATGGGCTAAGAGAAACTCATTAAAAAAGTGGGCACAGATAGGGTCTATTTATAGACTCTGCTCCACCATGCAGTGCTACATCACCTCGGTCAATCACGTTGCTTCGTGCAATCAGATCTAAATCTGATTGGTGAGATGATATCATCTGATCCAATCAGATGAGAGATCCATAGGTTTATTCTTAGATGGCACCTAAGACCGGTCAAAGTAGATACCCAAGGGCCACATAAGTAGAAACCAAGAAGCAACCTGGAGTCCCATCCGTATGGGACTCCAGCATCCCTATCCATTGGCACACGCCATCCTAGGCATGCGCCCCCTTCTTTTCAATTTTTAGAGAGAGGACAAGTCCCTATCTGCTCTCTAATAAGTGCATGACATATGGACAGATGTCCAAGGGTCAAAGATCAATGTTTGACCAAGTCAAAGTACAAGAATTAGTAGGTGACGAAAAATGGCAGGTGTTGTCTCAAATTTATCTCATAAATTAAGACAATCCTTTTCTGACTTGGACAAGCTTTAATCAGACTAGGTAAAGGTACCTGAGTGAGCACAAACTCATTTGGCTTAGTCGAGATAACTTTTATGATAGAAAAAGGAGAATGTTAGGCTCAATCATGTGCTACCACGATTTCTTTGAACCTAATTGAATCTTATTCAAATCATTTGAACTGGGTTAGTCCAATTGATGATATCTAGATCCAAACCCTTATTTGTGTGATTAGTTAGGTTCAGTTCTATGTGATAATGGGATATGTCATGATCTCCATCATCGACATCATTGAAACTTCTTTCGATGGATCAGAACTCTTCTGATTCAGATAATTAGAATGATCGATCATCTAAATCATTCTAGTTGCTATCAAAATCCACCAGTGACACCTAGCAGCATATGGTGGCAACCCATCAAAATTGAAAATGAACCTCTTGGTGCAGCTACTTGTGTGATTAAGTTCTTCTATCTTGAGCCTCGATCAGATTAGGGTTAAGGTGAACTCGTCAAACCCTAATTTCTATCATATGATTTAATCATTCGATTCAAGTTCGATGTGAAAACCTTAATAGAAACTCTTTCTATTATTTCACTCTCTGCCATGGCCATGGGCTTATGGACTTGATTCTCATGATCATCATAGGGCTGCTCCTCTTCCACCGAGGTAGATAGATTCCATCTTGGTGCAATCCAATTCCTACAATGAACATGCTATAGCCAACATACACCTCAGGATTTCGAATGGCTAGGAGATCGAGTCATGGTGTAGTCAAACTATAACACCCTCAAGGTGAACTGTCGATGCACCTCAGGTCAAAGAACCAGACACACCACTGCAGCATCGAGTCAGTCATCGACGAGAAGGTAGACTTTCTTATGACTACTCGAGGTGGTCACGCTCAGTGCCCTCATTCTCTAACGAGTACCTGTACTCTCACTCCGGTGTCTCTACACCGTAGACTCAAGACTCATCTACTATAAAGAAGCGATTGTACACTAACCTTCTGGATCAATCACCATCCTCATGATGATCCTATGGTCAGGAGCATTTTATGAGTTAATAAATGAAAATTCATGTCTTAAATTTTCAACTCTTGAAAATATGAATTATCATTACCATTAACTCAAAGGATGTATCACAGACACTAAATACACATATGTGATAGAAAATAATCCCATTTTATTATTTATAGTCAAAATTATAATTTTGCCCTTAGAAGTGTATTACAAGTGTCAGCCAATTCTGGCTTCTAGGGCACACATATCTAACAAACTTTCCACTTGACCTAAAGCCAATTGGCTACAAATCTAAGTCCCATCTTCTCAAGGTGGGCTTCGATCTTCTACTGGCCCAATGGCTTTATAAGTGGGTCTGCCACATTATCTGCGAGTCGACTCTCTTGACCTCGACGTAATCCTTCTCGAGGTAATCACGGATAAGGTGGTATTGCCGCTCGATGTGCTTGGATTTTTGGTGAGACCTCGGCTCCTTAGCAAGGGCTATGGCATCATTGTTGTCGCAGTACAGAGGAATGGCATCTGATGGCATCACTCTGATCTTTATGGCAAACTTCTTATACCAAAATGCCTTCTTTGCAGCTTTCGATGCAGCAATGTATTCTGCTTCCATGTTGGAATCTGCTATTACTGTCTGTTTGGAACTCTTCCAACTGACAGCTCCACCATTACACAAAGATAGACTCCCAGATGTCGACTTTCGATCATCTATATCGGACATAAAATTTGAGTCTGTATATCCCTGGACTTGGAGTTCTCCATTACCAAAGACCAATAACATATCCTTAGTTCTTCTCAAGTACTTAAGGATACATTTCACAGAAGTCCAGTGTTCTTCACCTGGATTTGACTGATATCTGCTTGTGACACTCACAGCATGGGCTATATCAGGTCATGTACATAACATGGCATACATGAGGCTCCCTATTGCTGAAGGCATAAGGGATCTTGCTTATGCATTCTATTTCCTTAGGTGTGCTAGGGCACATCTTCTTGGAAAGATGAATGCCATGTCTGAAGGGTACTAAACCCCTCTTAGAGTTTTTCCATGCTAAACCTCTTTAGTACTTCCTCTATGTACATCTTCTGTGAAAGTCCTAGCATCCTATTCGGTCTATCTCTATAGACCTTAATTTTCAGAATAAAGGATGCTTCTCCTAGGTCTTTCATGGAGAATTCTTTTAGATAACCATATTTTAACTATGGTCAACATGAAAATATCATTCTCCAATAAGGAGGATGTCATCCACGTACAATACGAGGAAGACAACAGCGCTCCCACTGACCTTTTTGAAGACACATGGCTCCTCCTCATTTTTGATGAAACCAAATATTTTGATCACATCATTAAAATGAGTATTCCAGCTCCGAGATGCTTGCTTAAGTCCATATATGGACCTTTGCAGCTTGCATACCTTGTGATCATCATCACTGGATGTGAAACCTAGCGGCTGTTCCATATAGATATCTTCCTCAAGATATCCATTTAAGAATGCCATTTTCACGTCCATTTGCCATATTTCATAATCGAAAATAGGCTGCAACAGCAAGCAATGTGCGGATGAATTTTAGCATAGCTACTGACGAAAAGGTATCCTGATAGTCAATGCCTTCGCGTTGACTATAACCTTTTGCCACTAATCTAGCTTTGAATGTCTCCACATTTTCCCATCTGCACCAATCTTTCTCTTGAAGATCCATTTACACCCAATAGGTACTATACCTTCTGGTGGATCTACCAAGGTCCAGACTTGGTTTGAGTGCATCGAGTCAATTTCTGACTTCATTGCCTCTAACCATTTCTCGGAGTCGATATCTGATATCGCCTCGTTATAGGTTTTGGGATCATCACCATGAACCCCATTACCTACGAGGAACATTTTCTCTACTTTCCTCTGAAATAGTACCTAAGTACCTCTCAGGGGGATGGAAAACTCTTTCCGATCTATGAGGTGGAGGAGGTAGTGTTTGGATTGGCTTAACCTGATTTGGTTCCATTTGGTCCTTAGCTCGTTGCTCTTGTGAGACTTTCTCATCGAAGCTTGATTCTGCTTTCCAATGCCGCTATCTTGAATAAACTATTTTTCAAGAAAGATGGCATGTCGACTCACAATCACATTGTGATCTTCTGGAATGTAGAAATAATATCCTAATGACTCTTTAGGATATCCTATAAATCGAGCTCTAAAGGACCTAAAGTCTAACTTGTCCGCTTGTTGTCTTTTGACATGAGCCGGACAACCCCAAATTCTGAGATGACTCAGACTTGGTTTCTTACCATGCCATATCTCATACGGTGTGGTAGGAACGGTTTTAGAAGGAACCCTATTCAGTAAGTATATTGCAGTTAACAAATAGTATCCCCAAAGAAAATCAGGGAGGTCTGTGAAGCTCATCATGGATCGGACCATATCTAATAGGGTCTGATTCCTCCATTCTGAAATTCCGTTGAGTTGAGGTATTCCAGGTGGAGTCCATTGAGAGACTATGCCATTTTTCTTGAGATAGTCTAGAAATTTTTGACTAAGGTATTCACCTCCTCGATCTGATCGAAGAACCTTAATGGGTTTTTCAGTTTGCTTTTCTACTTCATGTCTGAATTCTTTGAACTTTTCAAAAGCTTCAGACTTGTGTCTCATAAGATACACATACCCATACCTAGATAAATCATCGGTAAAGGTTATGAAGTAGACAAAGTTGCCTCTAGCCGGCACATCAAATGGGCCGCACACATCAGTATGTACTAGGGCAAGAAGATCTGTGGCCCTTTCCCCATGTCCTACAAAAGGGAGTTTAGTCATTTTGCCATGAAGACAGGATTCACAAATTGGATATGACTCGGAAAGTCAATGGACTCAATAGCCCAATTTTTCTCCAAATTTGTTAATCCTATCTTCTGCTATATGACCTAATCTTAGGTGCCATAGATATCTATCATTTGGACTATCCCTAGGACATTTTGATTTTATGGCATTCACATTTTGCTCGAAATTAAAAATAGATACATCAATATGTAACTGATAAAGATCCATTAATAAGGAAACCACTTTGCAATTTTATTTCTTTCATAAAGAATATTTACAATGGTCCTTAAGAAAACTAATTACATAGCCTTCTAATGCTAAGGCAAGAAACAGAAATCAAATTTCCTGCTTGCTGCAGGCACATAATAACAGTCTTTTAAAACTAAGTCTAAACCAGATGGTAGTCGAAGAGGGTATGTTCCCACGGCCACTGGTAGCAACTCTTGCTCCATTTTCGATGCGCAGGATCATCTCACCATCCCTCAGCCTCCTGCTATCCTCAAGACCCTGCATAGAAGTGCACAAATGAGCACTAGAACCAGAGTCAAGCACCCAACTGGATGCAGAAGAAACCATAAGGTTAGACTCAATAACGAGCATACCTCCAGAAGGACAGCCTCCTTCTTATTCTTCAGGGTGGCCAGGTAAGTAGGGCAGTTTTGCTTCCAGTGGCCGTCATTGTTGCAATGAAAACACTTTTTTTTATCAGCAGCTTTCTTCATCTCTGCCTTTTTCTTCTTTTCTCCTTCCATTTTCTGCTTTTTCACAGACTTCTTCTTTCTTTCCAAAAGACTTTCTTTTGGAAGAAGTCCGTTCCATAGCAAGAACTGAGCCTTTAGAAACTTTTCATAGAAAAGCTCAGCGGTAACCAGCATATTTCATTAAGTTCGGCCAAGGAATTTTGAAGTTTATGCATGTGGTAATTCATGATGAATTGCCCATATGCATCAGTCAAGGATTGCAGAATTAATATCATTCTGCAGATCCAAGTCCAACTTCACACCGAGCTTCTCAAGCTCTTCCATGTCCTTGATCATCATCAGACAATGATCTTGGACTGACTGTCCCATCATGCATCTTAGCCTTGAACAAAGTCATTTAGTGACTTGATACTTGGCTGTGCGACTCTGTTCACCAAACATCTCCTGTAGGTGAGCCAACATTTGGCGAGCAGTTCTGATATCTTCATGTTGGCACTGGAAGCTCATCAGACATCGAGCCCAACATGTAATATCTGGCCTTATTATCTTCGTCAGTCCATTATTTCCAGAGATGCTCTCTGTTCAGTAGATGGACAAGGCTGGTAAGGTGGGAGGGTCCTGGTCCAATACATGAGGTTAACTTCTCGGAATCCCAAAATAATTTTGTCAAGTTCCTGAAAGCCAATCCTTTATAATTTGGGTTTGATCAGTCTATGTGTGTCCAGGATACGTGCTAGTGGGTTGGATGCAGACATTTTCTTGTAGAGAGTCAAAGTTTCTAGTTAGATATTATAATTAAGACTTAACCAATTTATTTAGAAATTTTATTTTTAAAACAAATTAGCTCCCACTATTTTCTCGGATCCCTACACTCCCTCTGTAGAGATGCAAAAATCTCCACGATTAATGATTTCTAGTGGGTGGTGCGGTCTCACCAACTGACTCATCACCTCACCTAACAGTTATTGGTGATGGGTTAGCCAATGAGTGAACAACTCTTGTTCAATGATTCTCTAATCATGGTGCACCCAAACTTGATCTCTAATTCATGAATCTCACCGTATCTGGAATATTGATCCACTCCTTAGTTAAGTCAGACCCACCATTTGCATAGACTGGGAATTCCTAATTGGAGTCTCTCACCGTATCCGAAATATTGAGCCCAACTCATCCTCCAGCCCATAGCATCCAATGCCTAATAGACATGGTTGCGTCTTTCCAGGTGCAACTGAGCCACTATATCCAGTCCAAGAATCAATCAACCCCGGGAGAAGGGCCTGACTTGTCACATAACAATTATGACTAACCTAGTGGATGGGTTAGGGATATTGACCATTAACTCGATAAGAATGCATTCTAGTCGAGTAGCTTCCAATTAAAAATCCAGTCGATCGTATCTGCCAAACTTACCTTAGACACCAAATTATTGAGACAGAACCAATTGGGTTAGCCTACAATCCAGACTCTAACCTCTGAGCCTAATTAGGTCTTGCTTGATCGATCACTCACATGACTCGATCTTGACCCAGACTTAATCCTATTAGGCTGGTCAATTTAAGCATTGTTGATCCCATCTAACCAACTCTTGATTCGGTTTGATCAACTGCTTAGACCTAATTGAGCTACCCAAGTCCCGAACCCAGATATTATGAATATGTCTTAGATCTAAAATTCTTAATTTTAGACCTAATTAATATTTTATAAACTTAATTCTTAATTAAGTTAGGGTTCATAAATAAAATATGTACAATAAATCCTAGGATTTCAGGATCTAGGATTTTGCAGAAAGTAAGTTTTGGCAATTTCTGATTAAGGACGAACACACAGCACCCCTACACATCATAAGAAACACCCCATCGAATGGGAAGGAGAGGGTCTTTAAATCCTTCTTTATTCTTATGATCGGACGGCCAAGAGGAACGCCTTAATCAGGAAATACAACTAATCTACAAAACTAATTAGATCTAAGCATATATCTCATATATATATAAAAATTGATCTAATTAAAATATATTTTACATACATCTCATGTATCATCATGCATGTTTTTTCAGATCTAAAATTATCTCATAATAATCTAAAAAATTAGATTTAAATTTGATCATATCAAAATAAAATTTAATCTAGACAACTTTTGTAGAACTATTCTACAACTAGTCTAGACATGCATCAATCATATCTCATATGATGAAAATTAAATAATTTTTATTTTCTATTTTTTAGATATTATTATAATAATTATAATATCAAAAAATAGTAAATAAATAGATCTAAAAATGATTATAATTAATTAAATAAAAAATTATGATTATACTAAGACTATTCTATAGAACTATTCTATTCCTAGAACTAGTCATGCATATCTTCATAATCTTAGATCCAAATTATTTAATTTTAATTTAATTTTTTGATTTTAGATCTGATCACATCTCATGTGATATCTAAAATCATTTTTTAATTTAAAATAATTTAAAATTAGATCTAAATACTTTTAGAACCTTGGCTCTGATACCAGTTGAAGGAAAATCCTGATTTTTCGGATCAGGTTCATTCAGATCTGATCGGATCAAGAGATATATTTCAAAAATTTTTCTCTTTGATCCTAATTAGATCTGATATTTTCAGATCTAATTTTATTATTTTAATAAATAAAAAATAAGATCTAAATTAAATTTCAAATTTAATTTACCTTGATGTAGGGTAATCCTATTACCCTATTGATGATCCTGTAAAGCAGCCTGAAGGTTCTGGATCTAGCCACGCAAGTGTCCTGGCCTCTACCGATATCCACTCAGGTTGCATCTAGAGATCCTCTTCTTCTCTATCATTTCTCCAAAAATTAGATCTGGATCTGATCTGGAGGATCTTCAAAACTTCTTTTGAAGATCAGCAGTCGTCCTCTTTGCAGCAGTGCAGCCTTCTAGCTTTCTGTCGCCTTTCTCTTATCTGATTGCACCAACTAAGATCCCAAACTTCCTTTGGGCATGGAGAGGAGAGAGAGGGCCAGATGGTGGCATGGAGAAGGGAGAGGAATAGCCTTGGGGCATGGGCTAATTGAGGAACTCATTTAAAAAGTTGGGCGCAGATAGGTCTTATTTATAGACTAAGCTGATCCAACTCCTCTTCTCCCCCAACCAATCACAATCTTTGTGAAATCAGATCTAAATCTGATTGGTGGGATGACATATCTGAGTCCAATCAGATGAGAGATCCTAGGATTCCTTTTAGATGGTGCCTAAGACCAGTCAAAGTTGGTTCTTAAGGAGAACTCTAATTGGAAATCCAAAAAGGGAGATGGAGTCCCATCCAATGGGACTCCTAGGGCCCTCCAACTTGGGCACACGCCATCCTGGCATGCGCCCTCCTTCCTTTGCCAGGTTTTGAGAGGGGACAAGCCCCCACCAGCTCTCCAATAGGTGCATGACACGTGGACAAAAGTCAAAGTGTCAATGGTCAACATTTGACCAGTCAAAGGTCAACTTTTGACCAAAGTCAAAGGAACAAGAAATGGCAGGTGACCAAAAATGGCAGGTGTTATCTCAAATTATCTCATAAATAAGACAACCCTTTTCTGACTTGGACAAGCTCCAGTCAGACCAAGTGAAGGCCCTGATTGAGCACAAACTCCTTTGGCTCAGTAAGGACAACTAATTTATGATAGTAAAAGAAGAACGTTAGGTTCAATCGAGTGCTAGCACGATTTTCCTTGAACCTAATTGAATCTCATTCAGATCAATTGAACTGGATTAGTTCAATTGATGATCACCAGATTCAAACCCTTGTTTGTGTGACCCAGTTAGGTTCAGTTCTGTATGGTAATGGGATATGTCATGATCTCTATCATCGACATCGATCAAAACTCCTTTCGATGGATCAGAACTCTTCTGATTCGAACAGCTAGAATGATCGATCATCTAAATCATTCTAATTGCTCCCAAAATCCACCAGTGACACCTAGTGACACCTAGCAGTATATGGTGGCAACCCATCAGAGCTGAATGCGAACCTCTTGGTGCAGCTACCTATGTGATTAAGTTCTTCTATCTTGAGCCCCGATCAGATTAGGGTTAAGGTGAACTCGTCAAACCCTAGTCTCTGTCATATGATGTAATCATTCGATTCAAGTCCGATGTGAAAATCTAAATAGAAACTCTTTCTATTATTTCACTCTGCCATGGCCATGGGCTTCTGGACTTGATTCTCATGATCATCATAGGGCTGCTCCTCTACCACCGAGGTAGATAGATTCCATCTTGATGCAATCCAGTTCCTACAATGAACATGCTATAGCCAACATACACCTCAGGGTTCCGAATGGCTAGGAGATCCGAGTTATGGTGTAGTCAAACTATAACACCCTCAAGGTGAACTGTCGATGCACCTCAGGTCAAAGAACCAGACACACCACTACAGCATCGAGTCAGTCATTGACGAGAAGGTAGACTTCCTAATGACTACTCGAGGTGGTCACGCTCAGTGCCCTCATTCTCTAACGAGTACCTGTACTCTCGCTCCGGTGTCTCCACACCGTAGACTCAAGACTCATCTACTAAAGAGAAGTGATTGTACACCAACCTTCCAGGATCAATCACCATCCTCGTGATGATCCTATGGTCGGAAGCATTTTATGAGTTAATAATGATTATTCATGTCTTAAATTTTCAACTCTTGAAAATATGAATTATCATTACCATTAACTCAAAGGATGTATCACAGACACTAAATCACATATGTGATAAAAAATAATCTATTTTATTATTTATAGTCAAAATTATAATTTTGTCCTTAGAAGTATATTACAAGTGTCAGCCAATTCTGGCTTCTAGGGCACACATATCTAACAACATCTTAATATGATTTGATCTTGACCCAGACTTAATCCTATTAGGCTGGTCAAATCTAAGCTTTCTTTGATCCCACCTAACTAACTCTTAATTCGATTTGATCAACCGCTAGACCTAATTAAGCTATCCAAGTCCGAACCTAATTTTATAAATATATCTTAGATCTAAAAATTCATAATCTTTGATATAATTAATTTTATAATCTTAATTCTTAATTAAGTTTTGGATTCATGAACAAAATATGTAATAGAAATCTCAGGATTTCAGAATCTAGGATTTTGCAGAAAAATAAGTTCTGATTTTTTATTAAGGATAAATGTGCAGCACCCCTATACGCCATAAGAACATCCCATCGAATGGGAGGAAAGGGCCTTTAACCCTACTTTATTCTTATGACCGGACGGCCATGAGAAACTCCTTAATCAAAAATATAATTTTTTACTACAAAACTAGTTAGATCATATATCACATATAAAAAGATCTAACTAATACACGTCTTGCATACATCTCATGTATCATCAATATGCATACTTTCAGATCTGAAATATCACATATTAAATCTAAAAAATAAAATTTTAAATTTGATCATATCAAAATTAAAACTATTCTAGACATCTTATAAAACTATTCTATGACTAGTCTAAGCATGCATCTTTCATATCTCATATGAATAAATCAAAATATTTAAAAACTTTTATTTTTTTATTTGATCTAATTATAATAATTATAATATAAATGGAGTGAACAACTCTTGTTCAAAATGTTCTCTAATCATGATGCACCCAAACTTGATCTCTAATTCATGAATCCTATCGTGTCTGAATATTGATCCACTCCTTAGTTATGTCAGATCCACCATTTGCACAGATTGGATTTCTAATTGGATCTCTTACCATATCCGAAATATTGAGCCCAATCCATCCTCCAGCCTGTAGCATCCAATGCCTAATAGATATGGTTGCGTCTTTCCAGTGCAACTGAATCACTATATCCATCCAAGAATAATCAACCCCGAGAAGGGCCTGCACAGGTGGAAGGGATATGCCATTAACTCGATAAGAATGCATTCTAGTCGAGTAGCTTCCAATTAAAAATCAATCGATCGTATCTACCAGACTTACCTTAGACACCAAATTATTGAGACAGAACCAATCAGATTAGCCTACAATCCAGACTCTAACCTCTGAGCCTAATTAGGTCTTAGCTTGATCGATCACTCACATGACTCGATCTTGACCCAAACTTAATCCTATTAGGCTAGTCGATTTAAGCACTGTTGATCCCATCTAACCAACTCTTGATTCGATTTGATCAACTGCTTAGACCTAATTGAGCTATCCAAGTCCGAACCTAGATTTATGAATATATCTTAGATTTAAAATTTTTAATTTTAGACATAATTAATATTTTATAAACTTAATTCTCAATTAAGTTAGGATTCTTAAATAAAATATGTAAATAAGATCCTAGGATTTCAGGATCTAGAATTTTGTAGAAAGTAAGTTTTCAATTTCTGATTAAGGACGAACACACAGCACCCATACACATCATAAAAATACCTCATCGAATGGGAGGAGAGGGTCTTTAAATCCTACTTTATTCCTATGACCGGACGGCCGAGAGGAATGCCTTAATCAGAAATACAACTAATCTACAAAACTAATTAGATCTAAGCATATATCTCATATATATATAAAAATTGATCTAATTAAAATATATTTTACATACATCTCATGTATCATGCATGCATGTTTTTCAGAACTAAATTATCTCATAATCATCTAAAAAATTAAATTTAAATTTGATCATATCAAATAAAATTTAATCTAGACCCTTTTGTAGAACTATTCTATAACTAGTCTAAACATGCAACTATCATATCTCATATGAATAACTTAATTATTTATTTTCTATTTTTTAATTAATTATAACATTTATAATATCAAAAAATAGAAAATAAATAGATTAAAAAATTATAATTAATAAATAAAAAATTATAATACTTAGACTAATAATAGAATAATTCTATTCCTAGTTCTAGTTATGTATCTCATACATCTTGATCTAGATTTATTAATTTTAATTTAATTTTTTTAATTTTAGATCTAATCATATCTCATGATATCTAAATCATCAATTTATCAGATTAAAATTAGATTCTAAATAAATTTTATAGGAACCTGGCTCTGATACCAGTTGAAGGAAAATCTTGAATTTTCTTGGTCAGGTTTGTTCAGATCTGATTGGATCGAGAGGCATATTTCAAAAATTTTCTCTTAGATCCTAATTAGATCTGACACTTTTCAGATCTAATTTTATGATTTGATAAATAAAAAATAAGATTAAATTAATTTTAAATTAATTTTATTTTGATTTTGGATAATTTGATTACCTATTGATGATCCTGCGAAAGTCCTGAGGTTCTGGATCTAGCCATGCAAGCGTCTGACCTCTACTGATATCCACTTAGGTTGGATCTGGAGATCTTCTCCTTCTCTTTTTTTTTTCAAAAAATTAGATCTGGATCTGATTTGGAGGATCTTCATAACTTCTTCTGAAGATCATCCGTCGTCTCTGCAGCAGTGCTATCTTCTTCCTTTCCATCAGCCTTTTCTTATCTGACTTGCACTAATCTGAAGACCCAACTTCTTTAGGCATGGAGAGGAGAGAGAGGGCCAGAATGGTGGTGTGGAGAAGGGAGAGGAATAGCCTTGGGATGGGCTAAGAGAGGTAGTGTTCTTATTGGCTCAACCTGATTTGGTTCCACTTGGTCCTTAGCTCTTCTGCTTGTGAGACTTTCTCATCAAGCTTGATCTGTTTTCCAATGCCGCTATCTTGAATAAACTATTTTTTAAGAAAGATGGCATGTCGACTCACAATCACATTGTGGTCTTCTGGAATGTAGAAATAGTATCCTAATGACTCTTTAGGATATCCTATGAATCGAGCTCTAAAGGACCTAAACTCTAACTTGTCCGCTTGTTGTCTTTTGACATGAGCCGGACAACCCCAAATTCTGAGATGACTCAGACTTGGTTTCTTACCGTGCCATATCTCATACGGTGTGGTAGGAACGGTTTTAGAGGGAACCCTATTCAGTAGATAGAATTGAAGTTAACAATGAGTGTCCCCAAAGAAAATCAGGGAGGTCTGTGAAGCTCATCATGGATCGAACCATATCCAATAGAGTCCGATTTCTCCATTCTGAAACCCCGTTGAGTTGAGGTGTTCCTGTGGAGTCCATTGAGAGACTATGCCATTTTCCTTGAGATAGTCTAGGAATTCCGGCTAAGGTATTCACCTCCTCGATCTGATCGAAGAACCTTAATGGGTTTTTCCAGTTTGTTTTTCTACTTCATGTCTGAATTCTTTGAACTTTTCAAAAGCTTCAGACTTGTGTCTCATAAGATACACATACCCATACCTAGACAGATCATCGGTAAAGGTAATGAAGTAGACAAAATTGCCTCTAGCCGGCACATCAAATGGGCCGCACACATCAGTATGTACTAGGGCAAGGAGATCTGTGGCCCTCTCCCCATGTCCAACAAAAGGGAGTTTAGTCATTTTGCCTTGAAGACAAGATTCACAAGTTGGATATGACTCGGAAAGTCAATGGACTCAATAGCCCATTTTTCTCCAATTTGTTGATCCTATCTTCTGCTATATGACCTAATCTCAGGTGCCATAGATATCTATCGTTTGGACTATCCCTAGGTCGTTTGGCATTCACGTTTTGCTCGATAGTTAGAATAGGTACATCAATATGTAGCTGATAAAGACCATTAATAAGGAAACCATTTGCAATTTTATTTCTTTCATAAAGAATGTTACAATGGTCCTTAAAGAAGGTGAATCACATAGCCTTCTTGTGCTAAGCATGAAACAGAAATCAAATTCCTGCTAGCTGCAGGCACATAATAACAGTCTTTCAAAACTAAGTCTAAACCAGATGGTAATCGAAGAGGGTATGTTCCCACGGCTACTGCAGCAACTCTTGCTCCATTACCGATGCGTAGGATCATGTCTCCATCCCTCAGCCTCCTGCTATCCTCAAGACCCTGCATAGAAGTGCACAGATGAGCACTAGAACCAGAGTCAAGCACCCAACTGGATGCAGAAGAAACCGTAAGGTTAGACTCAATAACGAGCATACCTCCAGAAGGACCTTCCTTCTTGTTCTTCAGGGTGGCCAGGTAAGTAGGGCAGTTCCGCTTCCAATGGCCGTCGCTGTTGCAATGGAAACACTTTCCTTTGCCATCGGCCTTTTTCTTCGGCTTCTGCCTTCTTCTTCTTTGATCCTTCCACCTTTTGCTTTTTCACAGACTTCTTTTTCTTTCCATAAGACTTTCTTTTGGAAGAAGTCCGTTCCATAGCAAGAACTGAGCCTTTAGAACCTTTCATAGAAAGCTCAGCGGTAACCAGCATATTCATTAATTCGGCCAAGGAATTTTGAAGTTTATGCATGTGGTAATTCATGATGAATTGCCCATATGCATCAGTCAAGGATTGCAGAATAATATCGTTCTGCAGGTCCAAGTCCAACTTCACACCGAGCTTCTCAAGCTCTTCCATGTCCTTGATCATTGTCAGACAGTGATCTTGGACTGACTGCCCATCACGCATCTTAGCCTTAAAAAGTCATTTCGTGACTTGATATTTGGCTGCGCGACTCTGTTCACCAAACATCTCCTGCAGGTGAGCCAACATTTGGCGAGCAGTCCCGATATCTTCATGTTGGCGCTGGAGCTCATCAGACATCGAGCCCAACATGTAATATCTGGCCTTATTATCTTCGTCTATCCATTTTTCCAGAGACGCTCTCTGTTCAACAGATGGACGGGCTGGTAAGGTGGGAGGGTCCTGGTCCAAAACATGGGTTAACTTCTCAGAACCCAAAATAATTTTGTAGTTCCTGAGCCAATCTTTATAATTGGGTCCGGTCAGTCTATGTGTGTCCAGGATACGTGCCAATGGGTTGGACGCAGACATTTTTCCTGTAGAGAGTCAAAGATTCTAGTTAGATACTTGTAATTTTGACTTGACCAATTTATTTAGGGATTTTATTTTTAAACAAATTAGCTCCCACTATTTTCTCGGATCCCTACACTCCCTCTGTAGAGATGCGAAAAATCTCCATGATTAATGATTTCTAGTGGGTGGTGCGGTCTCACCAACTGACTCATCACCTCACCTAACAGTTATTGGTGATGGGTTAGCCAATGAGTGAACAACTCTTGTTCAATGATTCTCTAATCATGGTGCACCCAAACTTGGTCTCTAATTCATGAATCTCACCGTATCCGGAAATATTGATCCACTCCTTAGTTAAGTCAGACCCACCATTTGCATAGACTGGGTTCCTAATTGAGTCTCTCACCGTATCCGAAATATTGAGCCCAACTCATCCTCCAGCCCATAGCATCCAATGCCTAATAGACATGGTTGCATCTTCCCGGTGCAACTGAGCCACTGTATCCAGCCGAGAACAATCAACCCCGGGAAGGGCCCGCACATCTACAATGGTGGAAGACCTCAGACTTAATCTTTTCTTAGGGAGAATTGATTCAGGTCTCATTAAACTAGACTTGGCTTAGTCATAACAATTATGACTAACCTAGTGGCATGGGTTAGCTCGGATTATTGACCACCTCAGATCAGAACTGTGTCAACAGATATGGCCAGGTAAGTGAGATCCGGTGGAAGGAATATGCCATTAACTCGTACAAGAATGCATTCAGGTCGAGTAGCTTCCAATTAAAAACCAGTCGGTCGTATGTGCCAAACTTACCTTAGACACCAAATTGTTGAGTCAGAACCAATTGGGTTAGCCTACAATCCAGACTCTAACCTCTGAGCCTAATTAGGTCTTGCTTGATCGTGACTCGATCTTGACCCAGACTTAATCCTATTAGGCTGGTCAATTTAAGCATTGTTGATCCCATCTAACCAACTCTTGATTCGGTTTGATCAACCGCTTAGACCTAATTGAGCTACCCAAGCCCGAACCCAGTATTATGAATATGTCTTAGATCTGAAATTCTCAATTTTAGACCTAATTAATATTCCATAAACTTAATTCTTAATTAAGTAGGGTTCATAAACAAAATATGCACAATAAATCCTAGGGTTTCAGGATCTAGGGTTTTGCAGAAAGTAAGTTTTGGGTTTCTGATTAAGGACGAACACGCAGCACCCCTACACATCATAAGAACACCCCATCGAATGGGAAGAGAGGGCCTTTAAACCCTTCTTCGTTCTTATGACCGGACGGCCAAGAGGAACGCCTTAATCAGGAACATTCAATACTACAAAACAGTATCAGATCTATATCATATATCTCATATACAAAGTAGATCTAATCATGGCATATTTTGCATACATCTCATGTATCGAATCATGCATATTTTCAGATCTAAATTATCTCATAATAATCTAAAAATTAGATTTAAATTGATCTTATCAAAATAAATCCTAATCTAGACAACTATGTAGAACTATTCTACAACTAGTCTAGACATGCATCAATCACATCTCATATGATGTTTAAAATTAAATAATTTTATTTGCTATTTTTTAGATGTTATTATAACCATTATAATATCAAAAAATAGTAAATAAATAGATCTAAAATATGATTTAATCAAATTAAATTGAAAACATGCAAGACTATTCTATAGAACTATTCTATTCTAGAACTAGTCATGCATATCTTCTAATCTTAGATCCTAATCATTTAATTTTAATTTTTTCTGATTTCAGATCTGATCACATCTCATGTGACATCTAAAATCAATTATTTTTTAATTAAAATAAATTTAAAATCAGATCTAAATAATTTTTAGAACCATGGCTCTGATACCAGTTGAAGGAAAATCCTGATTTTTCCGGTCCAGGTTCGTTCAGATCTGATCAGATCAAGAGATATATTTCAAAAATTTTTCTCTTGATCTAATCAGATCTTGATATGATTTTCAGATAAATTAAATCAAATTTAATTTACCTGATTTGGGTAATCCTATTACCCTGTTGATGATCCTGTATGCAGCGGAAGGTTCTGGATCTAGCCACGCAAGCGCCTGGCCTCTACCGGTATCCACTCAGGTTGGATCTGGAGATCCTCTTCTTCTCTATCATATCTCCAAAAATTAGATCTGGATCTGATCTGGAGGATCTTCAAAACTCCTTTTGAAGATCAGCAGTCGTCCTTTGCAGCAGCGCAGCCTTCTTGCTTTTGATCGCCTTTCTCTTGATCTGAATCGCACCAACCAAAAATCCAAAACTCCTTTTGGACGTGGAGAGCAAGGGGAGAAGGTGGTTTGGCATGGAGAAGGAGGGGAGAGGCAGCCTTGGGGCGTGGGAAACTCTGATCTCAATCATATCTCTTAATCTGAGTTGGGTACAGGGTCTTATTTATAGACTAGCTGTGATCCAACTCCTCTTCTTCCCAACCAATCACAACCCTTTGTGAAATCAGATCTAAATCTGATTGGTGGGAATAGAGTCCCCTGGATTCCTCCTTAGAGGGTGCCTAAGACCAGTCAAAGTTGGTTCTTAGAAGAACTCTAATTGGAATCCAAAAAGGAGATGGAGTCCTTGTCCAACAAGGACTCCTAGGCGCCTCCAACTTGGGCACACGCCTAGGGTGGCGTGCGCCCTTCTCCTTGCCAGGTTCTGGCAGGGGGACAGGCCCCCACCAGCTCTCCAATAGGTGCATGACATGTGGTCAAAAGTCAAAGTGTCAATGGTCAACGTTTGACCAGTCAAAGGTAGACTTTTGACCAAAGTCAAAGAACAAGAAATGGCAGGTGACCAAAAATGGTAGGTAATGTCTTACAAAATAAGACAACCTTTTCTGACTTGGACAACCTCCAGTCAGACCATATGAAGGCCTCTGATTGAGCACAAACTCCTTTGGCTCAGACAGGACAACTTATTTATGATAGCAAAAGAAGAACGTTAGGTTCAATCGAGTGCTAGCACGATTTCCTTGAACCTAATTGAATCTCATTCAGATCAATTGAACTAGATCAGTTCAATTGATGATCACCAGATTCAAACCCTTGTTTGTGTGACCCAGTTAGGTTCAGTTCTGTATGGTAATGGGATATGTCATGATCTCTATCATCGACATCATCGAAACTCCTTTCGATGGATCAGAACTCTTCTGATTCGAACAGCTAGAATGATCGATCATCTAAATCATTCTAATTGCTCCCAAAATCCACCAGTGACACCTAGCAGTATATGGTGGCAACCCATCAGAGCTGAATGCGAACCTCTTGGTGCAGCTACCTGTGTGATTCAAGTTCTTCTATCTTGAGCCCCGATCAGATTAGGGTTAAGGTGAAACTCGTCAAACCCTAGTCTCTGTCATATGATGTAATCATTCGATTCGAGTCCAATGTGAAAATCTAAATAGAAACTCTTTCTATTATTTCACTCTGCCATGGCCATGGGCTTCTGGACTTGATTCTCATGATTATCATAGGGCTGCTCCTCTACCACCGAGGTAGATAGATTCCATCTTGATGCCATCCAGTTCCTACAATGAACATGCTATAGCCAACATACACCTCAGGGTTCCATATGGCTAGGAGATCGAGTAATGGTGTAGTCAAACTATAACACCCTCAAGGTGAACTGCCGATGCACCTCAGGTCAAAGAACCAGACACACTACTGCAGCATCGAGTCAGTCATTGACGAGAAGGTAGACTCCCTAATGACTACTCGAGGTGGTCACGCTCAGTGCCCTCGTTCTCTAACGAGTACCTGTACTCTCGCTCCGGTGTCTCCACACCGTAGACTCAAGACTCATCTACTAAAGAGAAGCGATTGTACACCAACCTTTCGGATCAATCACCATCCTCGTGATGATCCTATGGTCGGGAGCAATTTATGAGTTAACAATGATTATTCATGTCTTAAATTTTCAACTCTTGAAAATATGAATTATCATTACCATTAACTTAAAGGATGTATCACAGACACTAAATACACATATGTGATAGAAAATAACCCATTTATTGCTTTTAGTCAAAATTACAATTTTGCCCCTAGAAGTGTATTACAAGTGTCAGCCAATTCTGGCTTCTAGGGCACATATATCTAACAGGTATTGTATTCTGAATACGTAGATATAGTAAATAGTTTACTACATAGTTTTATTTTCAGATCTATTGATGTATGCATGCATATTATATTTAGATCCTAATATGTAGAGTTAAATAATCTGATATGATCAGTAGATAATTAATTAGATTAATTATTTTTTTACTATCTTTATGCTATTTTTTAAAAAATTAAAATTTAGATCGCACAGACTGTAGGTTGCCCTACTGTAGGATTTAACCCCTATAGTGAAAAGATTGTCCTAGTACGTTGCTGATCTATATCGTTAATCATAAAATTACTAGATTTGATTTAATATTTTTATGATCTAATTATATTAGGCTTTAATCTAATTTATGATCATTAGTGCATAATTAGATAAAGTTTGATTCATGATTTCATGATTATGTAGTGTACATAGTTTTAGATTAAACTCTATAACTAGTATTATTTGTGAATTGAGATGATTTAATTTTGAAATGAGTCGACTCAATTAGTGAACAATGCTAAGTTATAAAGAATCTTTCAAAATTAAAAAATATTTTTAAAATGCCGAACCCTAACCCTTAGCCCATAAATTTAATTAAAAATTAAGTATAATGATTTAGTATCTAGAATTATGAATTAAGACTCTAAGTCATTAATCATAAACTTGTAGGTTATTGGGTTAGCTGAATTAGGTCCATAAATTGGGTTAGACCTAAGGTTAGTTAAAAAGTGGACTAATTTAGAGTAATTGATCAAATCTAATTAAATATTAATTTAGATTAGGTCAAGAACTCTATTGACTCAATTACAATAGTTGTAGTTGATCAAGTCCATGCCTTTAACAAGGACCAAATGGACTTGATTCAAGGCTATGCGGTCGAATCTGAAATTACTAGGTTGGTCAAATTAAAACTAATGAACTGGATGGTGTCTAAGGTAAGTTTGGCAATTTGACTAGTGATTTTTAATTCGGAGCTACTCGCACTGATTCGATCTTTGACGAGTTAATGGCATATCCCTTTCACTGATCTTACTTACCTGACCATCCTGGTGAGTTAGATTTTGATTAGATCACTTGGTGATTAGGGCTCACCCATGTCTATTAGGTAAATCAGTCTAACTGATTTAAGTGCTCCTAATGCCAGCTTAGATTAGATCCTTTTTTTCTGACTTGGTGAAGTCAGTAGGAGGATCGAAATTGGCTCGCTGAATTTTCTTAAATTGGTTAACTAAATTCTCTAAAATTATTAGGTCCTTAAAAATGAAATAGTTATACAGATAACTAAATCATAGCCTTCCATTAAGTTGAATGATAATGGATTCATTAGTATAATGATCATTGAAGGCCCAAAGGCCTGGTGATTACTGACTAATGAAATTATCATTTATAAAATGATAATTTGGTTAAGTCTTTTTGATGGTGGTTAGGTTAGCCGACCAAAGTTGGGCCTGATCATTTATTGATTAGATAAAGACCAAACGTAGTTATGTTAATGGTTGGACCTAACTGAACCTTTTCAATGAAGGCCAAAGACTACTGATTAGGTCTATGGAGCAAAATCAATATTACTAGAAGTTGTTTAGAGAAATAATTGATTTTGAATCTACCCATAGGTGCACATGGGTTGACCAACCAAAGTTGGGCTCATGTATAGTCTATATGGATTCTAGTATCCACTAAGAAATTAAAGTAATTCCTCAAATTGGAGGTAAAGGCTATCAATTCATATAAAATAGTGGGAGGACCTTTAAACTAAAGTCCAAATCTTTAGAATTAATAATTTATACACTAATTAGGTTTGGTTTTCTTTTTTTGTGAAGACATGGCTACTAACCTATCACTCCGATCATTGTTATACCATGAGAAATTAATAGGACCCAACTATGATAGCTGATATCGTAAGTTGAAAATCATTCTGAAGTATGAGCAGATCTTTTATGTGGTAACGGATCTAGCACCTGAGGAGCCAACCTCGAATGTTAGGAAAGCGGTCCGAGATACTTATCAGAAGTGGCTCAATGACCACACCACCATTTGATGTATAATACTGGTGGCAATGAACGACGAGTTCAACCATAGGTTTGAAAATGCCCTACCATAAGAGATGCTTCAAATGTTGAATGACACCTTTGGCACGCAGGACGTTGAAAGGCATAAAACAAGTTATGCCATTTTCAATGCTCGGATGAGGGATGGGGCCTCAGTCATCGATCATGTATTGTGCATGATCGAGATGATTGACCACCTTTGCAAGTTGGGCTTTTTCCTGCACGAGCAGCTCGGTAAGGATGCGATCCTTAATTCCTTGTCTAAGTCTTTGTTAGATATGTGTGCCCTAGAAGCCAGAATTGGCTGATACTTGTAATACATTTTTAGGAATAAAATTATAATTTTAAATATAAATAATAAAATAGATTATTTTCTATCATAAATATGTATTTAGTGTCTGTGATACATCCCTTGAGTTAATGGTAATGATAATTCTTATTTTCAAGAGTTGAAAATTTAAGACAAGAATTTTCATTATTAACTCATAAAATGCTCCTAACCGTAGGATCATCATGAGGATGGTGATTGATCCAAAAGGTTGGTGTACAATCGCTTCTTTATAGTAGATGAGTCTTAAGTCTATGGTGTAGAGATATCAGAGCGAGAGTACAGGTACTCATTAGAGAATGTGGGCACTGAGCGCGACCACCTCGAGCAGTCATAAGAAAGTCTACCTTCTCATCGATGACTGACTTAAAGCTATAGTGGTGTATTTGGTTCTTTGACCTGAGGTGCATCAATAGTTCACTTTGAGGGTGTTATAGTTTGACTATACCATGACTCAGTCTTCTAGCCATTTAGAACTCTGAGGTGTATTTGGCTATAGCATGTTCATTGTAGGAATTGGATTGCACCATGAGGAAATCTATCTACCTCGGTAGATGAGGAGCAGCCCTATGATGATCATGAGAATCAAGTCTATAAGCCCATGGCTATGGTAGAGTGAAATAATAGAAAAAGTTTCTATTAAGACTTTCACATCGGACTTGAATCGAATGATTAAATCATATGATAGAAATTAGAGTTTAACGAGTTCACCTTAACCCTAATCTAATCGGAGCTTAAGATAGAAGAACTTAATCACACAAGTAGCTGCATCGAGATGTTCATTTTTAGTTTTGATGGGTTGCCACCATATACTGCTAGGTGTCACTGGTAGATTTTGGAAGTAAATAGAATAATTTAGATGATCGATCATTCTAGTTGTCTGAATCAGAAGAGTTCTAATCCATCGAAAGAAGTTTCGATAATGTCGATGATAGAGATCATGACATATCCTATTACCATATAGAATTGAATCTAATTGAGTCACACAAATAAGGGTTTGGATTTGGATATCATCAATTGGACTAATCCAGTTCAATTGATTTGAATTAGATTCAATTAGGTTCAAGAAAATCATGCTAGCACACAATTGGGTCTAACGTTCTTCTTCTATTATCATTAAAAGTTATCTCGATCGAGCCAAATGAGTTTATGCTCACTCAGGTATCTTTACTTGATCTGACTGGAGCTTGTCCAAGTCAAAAAAGGGTTATCTTAATTTATGAGATAAATTAAAGATAATACCTGCCATTTTTCATCACCTATTAATTATTGTCTTTGACTTTGGTCAAACATTGACCTTTGACACTTAGACATCTGCCCATGTGTCATGCACCTATTGGAGAGCAGATAGGAGCTTGTCCCCTTGCTAGAATTTGGAAAGAAGGGGGTGCATGCCTACGGAGGCGTGCACCCATGGATAGGGACACCTGGAGTCCCATACGGATGGGACTCCAGATTGCTTCTCTGTTTCTACTTAGGTGGCCCATAACTATAGACTTTAACCAGTCTTAGGTGCCATCTAAGGATAAATTAGAGGGGCTCTCATCTCATTAGATCAGGTGATGTCATCTCATCAATCAGATTTAGATCTAATTGCATGAAGCAACGTGATTGACCAGGATGATGTAGCACTGCATGGCGCAGCAGGGTCTATATAAACCCTATCTGCACCCAACTTTAAAAATAGTTCTCTCTTAGCCCACACCCTAAGGCTCTCCCTCTCCCTCCTCCATACCATCTTCTAGTTCTCTCTCTCCTCTTCATGCCCAAGGTAAGTTGGGCTCCAATTTGGTGCGATCCAGATAAGAAAAAGCTGACGAGAAATAAAGAAGGCAGCACTGCTGTAGAGACAACAATAGATCTTCGAAAGAAGTTTTGAAGATCCTCCAAATTAGATCTAGATCTAATTTTTGGAGAGGTGATAAAGAAGGAGAAGATCTTCAGATCTAGCCTGAGTGGATACTGGTAGAGGTTAGGCGCTTGCATGGCCAGATCCAGAATCTCAGGCAATCAGCAAGATCATCAAAGGGTAATCAAATTACCCAACATCAAGGTATAAATTAAATTAGATTTAATTCATTTTTATTTTATTTATTAGATCTATAAAATTATATTTGAAATATCTCAGATCTGATCTGGATACATGAGAGAAATTTTTGAAATCTCTCTCTTGATCCGATCAAATCTGAATGAATCTGAATCGAAAAATTAGGATTTCTCCTTCAACTGGTATCAGAGCCAGGTTCTCTAAATTATTTAGATCTAATTTTATTTTATTTTTGATCTAATATTTAGATGATTTTAGATGTCATATGAGATATGATTAGATCTAAAATTAAAAAAAAAATAAAATTAAATAATATAGATCTAAGTTCTATAATATGCGTAACTAGTTATAAAATAGAATAGTTTTATACATAGTCTTGCATAATCATAATTTATTTTGATTAAATTATGATTTTAGATCTATTTATTTTTTATTTTTTAATGATTATAAATATTATAATAAAATTTTAAAAAATAAAAAATAAAATTATTTAATTTTTGGATCATATGAGATATGATGCATGGATGATTAGACTAGCTGTAGAATAGTTCTACATAATTATCTAGATTAGAATTTATTTTGATGTGATCAATTTAAATTTGATTTTTTAGATAACTATGAGATAATTTAGATATAAAAAAATATGCATGATATGATACATAAGGTGTACGCAAAATATTTATAAAGTTAGATCAATTTTATATATGAGATATATGATGTAGATCTAACTAGTTTTGTAGATTTATATTTCTGATTAAGGCATTCCCCTTGGCCGTTCGGTCAAAAGAACAAAGTAGGATTTAAATACCATCTCCTTTCATTCGATGAGGTGTTCTTATGATGGGTAGGGATGTTGCACGTTCATTCTTAATCAAAAATCAAGAACTTACTTTCTGCAAAACCCTAGATCCTAAAATCTTAGGATTTTATTTACATGTTTTATTTGTAAATCCTAACTTAATTGAGAATTAAGATTATGAAATATATGTTAGGTCTAAAATTAAGAATTTTAGATCTAAGACATATTCATAATTTTGGGTTCGAGCTTGGATAGCTCAATTAGGTCTAAGCGGTTGATCAAATCGAATCAAGAGTTGGTTAGATGGGATCAACGGTGCTTAAATTGACCAGCCTAATAGGATTAAGTCTGGGTCAAGATCGAGTCATGTGAGTGATCGATCAAGCTAAGACCTAATTAGGCTCAGTGGTTAGAGTCTAGATTGTAGGCTAACCCGATTGGTTCTAGCTCAATAATTTGGTGTCAACGGTAAGTCTGGCAGATACGATCGACTGATTTTTAATTGGGAGCTACTCATCTCGAATGCATTCTTATCGAGTTAATAGCATATCCCTTCCACCGATCTCACTTATCTAGCCATATTTGTAGGCATAGTTCTGATCTGAGGTGATCAATAATCTGAGCTAACCCATGCCACTAGGTTAGTCATAATGGTTATGACTATATCAAGTCTAGTTTAATAAGACCTAAATCAAATCTTCCTAAGAAAAGATTAAGTCTAAGGTCATCACCATTATAGATGTGCGGGCCCTTCCCGGAGTTGATTGTTTTCGACTGATTATAGTGGTTCAGTTGCACCAAAAAGATGCAACCATATCTATTAGGCATTGGATGCTACGGGCTGGAGGATGGATTGTGCTCAATATTCTAGAGAGACTCAATTAGGAATCCAATCTATGCAAATGGTGGGTCTGACTTAACAAAGGATTGGACCAATATTCTGGGCACGATGAGATTCATGAATTAGAGACCAAGTTTGGGTGCACCATGATTAGAGAATCATTGAACAAGAGTTGTTCACTCATTGGTTAACCCATCATCAAAAACTGTTAGGTGAGTTGATGAGTCAGTTGGTGGGACCACACCACACACTAAAAATCATTAATCGTGGAGATTTTTGCATCTCTACAAAGAGAATGTAGGGATCCAAGAAAATAGTGAAAGCTAATTTATTTAAAAATAAAATTTTTAAATAAATTAGTTAAGTCTTAATTATAATATCTAACTAGAAACTTTGACTCTCTACAGAAAAATGTCTACATCCAACCCACTAGCATGAATCCTGGACACCCATAGATTGACCGAATCAAATTACAAGGATTGACTTTGAAACTTCAAAATTATTTTGGATTTTGAGAAGTTAACTCATGTATTGGATCAGGATCCTCCCATCTTATCAACTCGTCCATCCGCTGAGCAGAGAGCATCTCTAGATAAGTAGACGTACAAAGACAACAAGGCTAGATATTACATGTTGGGCTCAATGTCTGATGAACTTTAGCACCAACATAAAAATATCAGGACTGCTTACCAAATGTTAGCTCACCTATAAGAGATGTTTATTGAACAGAGTCGCACGGCCAAGTATCAAGTCACTAAACGACTATTCAAGGGTAAGATGCATGATAGGCAGTCAGTCCAAGATCATTGTCTGATGATGATCAAGAATTTGGAAGAGCTTGAGAAGCTCAGAGTGAAGTTAGACTTGGATCTGCAGAATAATATAATTTTACAATCTTTGACTAATGCGTATGGACAGTTCATCATGAACTACCATATGCATAAACTTCAAAATTTCCTGGCCGAACTTATGAACATGCTAGTTACCGCTGAGCTTTCTATGAAAGGTTCTAAAGGCTTAGTGCTTGCTATGAAATGGACATCTTTCAAGAGAAAGTCTTTTGGAAAGAAGAAGAAGTCCGTGAAAAAGCAGAAGGTGGAAGGAGAAAAGAAGTAAAAGGCAGAGCTGAAAAAGAAGGCCGCTGATAAAGAAAAGTATTTTCATTGCAACAATGATGGCCACTGAAAGCGGAACTGTCCTACATACCTGGCCACCATAAAGAATAAGAAGGAGGTAGGTTCTTCTGGAGGTATGCTCGTTATTGAGTCTAACCTTACGATTTCTTCTGCATTCAGTTGGATGCTTGACTCTGGTTCTAGTACTCATTTGTGCACTTCCATGCAGGATCTTGAGGATAGCAGGAGGCTGAGGGATGGTGAGATGATCCTGCATGTTGAAAATAAAATAAGAGTTGTTGCCATGGCCGTGGGAACATACCCTCTTCGACTACCATCTGATTTAGACTTAGTGTTAAAAGACTATTGTTATGTACCTACAGCAAGCAGAAATTTGATTTCTGTTTCTTGCCTAGCATTAGAAGGCTATGTAATTAGTTTTCTTAAGGACCATTATAACATTCTTTATGAAAGAAATAAAATTGCAAGTGGTTTCCTTATTAACGATCTTTATCAGTTACATATTGATGTATTTATTTTTAATATTGAGCAAAATGTGAATACGATGAAACGACCTAGGGATAGTCTAAAAAATAGGTATCTATGGCACCTAAGACTAGGTCATATAGCAGAAGATAGGGTTAACAAATTGAAAAAAATTGGGCTATTGAGTCTATTGACTTTCGAGTCATATCCAATTTGTGAATCTTGACTTCATGGCAAAATAAATAAGCTTCCTTTTATAGGACATGGGGAAAGGGCCATGGATCTTCTTGCCCTAGTATATACTGATGTGTGTGGCCCATTTGATGTGCCAGTTAGAGGCAACTTTGTCTACTTCATAAACTTTATAGATGATTTATCTAGGTATGGGTATGTGTATCTTATGAGACACAAGTCTGAAGCTTATAAAAAGTTCAAGGAATTTAGACATGAAGTAGAAAAGCAAACAGAAAAACCCATTAAGGTTCTTCGATCACGATAGACGATTTTGATTTTAAGAGGTTCGTTCAGATCTGATCAGATCAAGAGATATATTTCAAAAATTTTTCTCTTGATCCTAATCAGATCTTGATATGTTTCAGATCTGATTCTTATTATTTTAATAAATAAAATAAAATAAGATAAATTAAATCAAATTTAATTTACCTGATTTGGGTAATCCTATTACCCTGTAGATGATCCTGTAAGCAGCGGAAGGTTCTGGATCTAGCCACGCAAGCGCCTGGCCTCTACCGGTATCCACTCGGGCTTGGATCTGGAGATCCTCTTCTTCTCTATCACATCCTCCAAAAATCAGATCTGGATCTGATCTGGAGGATCTTCAAAACTCCTTTTGAAGATCAGCAGTCGTCCTTTGCAGCAGCGCAGCCTTCTTGCTTTTGATCGCCTTTCTCTTGATCTGGAATTCGCACCAACCAAGTCCAAAACTCCTTTTGGACGTGGAGAGGAGAGGGAGAAGAGACTTGGCATGGAGGAAGGAGGGGAGAGGCAGCCTTGGGGCATGGGAATCTTTCTTAATTCAGAATTCTTGAGTTGGGCGCAGGGTCTTATTTATAGACTAAGCTGTGATCCAACTCCTCTTCTTCCCAACCAATCACAACCCTTTGTGAAATCAGATCTAAATCTGATTGGTGGGAATAGAGTCCCCTGGATTCCTCCTTAGAGGGTGCCTAAGACCAGTCAAACTTGGTTCTTAGGAGAACTCTAATTGGAATCCAAAAGGGAGATGGAGTCCTTGTCCAACAAGGACTCCTAGGCGCCTCCAACTTGGGCACACGCCACCCAGGGTGGCGTGCGCCCTCCTCCTTGCCAGGTTCTGGCAGGGGGACAGGCCCCCACCAGCTCTCCAATAGGTGCATGACACATGTGGTCAAAAGTCAAAGTGTCAATGGTCAACATTTGACCAGTCAAAGGTAGACTTTTGACCAAAGTCAAAGAACAAGAAATGGCAGGTGACCAAAAATGGCAGGTAATGTCTTACAAAATAAGACAACCTTTTCTGACTTGGACAACCTCCAGTCAGACCATATGAAGGCCTCTGATTGAGCACAAACTCCTTTGGCTCAGTCAGGACAACTTATTTATGATAGTAAAAGAAGAACGTTAGGTTCAATCGAGTGCTAGCACGATTTTCCTTGAACCTAATTGAATCTCATTCAGATCAATTGAACTAGATCAGTTCAATTGATGATCACCAGATTCAAACCCTTGTTTGTGTGACCCAGTTAGGTTCAGTTCTGTATGGTAATGGGATATGTCATGATCTCTATCATCGAGACATCATCGAAACTCCTTTCGATGGATCAGAACTCTTCTGATTCGAACAGCTAGAATGATCGATCATCTAAATCATTCTAATTGCTCCCAAAATCCACCAGTGACACCTAGCAGTATATGGTGGCAACCCATCAGAGCTGAATGCGAACCTCTTGGTGCAGCTACCTGTGTGATTAAGTTCTTCTATCTTGAGCCCCGATCAGATTAGGGTTAAGGTGAACTCGTCAAACCCTAGTCTCTGTCATATGATGTAATCATTCGATTCGAGTCCAATGTGAAAATCTAAATAGAAACTCTTTCTATTATTTCACTCTGCCATGGCCATGGGCTTCTGGACTTGATTCTCATGATCATCATAGGGCTGCTCCTCTACCACCGAGGTAGATAGATTCCATCTTGATGCAATCCAGTTCCTACAATGAACATGCTATAGCCAACATACACCTCAGCCAACATACACCTCAGGTTCCATATGGCTAGGAGACCGAGTAATGGTGTAGTCAAACTATAACACCCTCAAGGTGAACTGCCGATGCATCTCAGGTCAAAGAACCAGACACACTACTGCAGCATCGAGTCAGTCATTGACGAGAAGGTAGACTTCCTAATGACTACTCGAGGTGGTCACGCTCAGTGCCCTCGTTCTCTAACGAGTACCTGTACTCTCGCTCCGGTGTCTCCACACCGTAGACTCAAGACTCATCTACTAAAGAGAAGCGATTGTACACCAACCTTCCGGATCAATCACCATCCTCGTGATGATCCTATGGTCGGGAGCATTTTATGAGTTAATAATGATTATTCATGTCTTAAATTTTCAACTCTTGAAAATATGAATTATCATTACCATTAACTCAAAGGATGTATCACAGACACTAAATACACATATGTGATAGAAAATAACCCATTTTATTGATTATAGTCAAAATTATAATTTTGCCCCTAGAAGTGTATTACAAGTGTCAGCCAATTCTGGCTTCTAGGGCACATATATCTAACAATCTCCCACTTGTCCTAAAGCCAATTGGCTACAAGTCTAAGTCCCATCTTCTCAAGGTGGGCTTCGATCTTCTGCTGGCCCAACGGCTTTGTAAGTGGGTCTGCCACATTATCTGTGGAGTTGACTCTCTTGACCTCGACGTAACCCTTCTCGAGGTAATCGCGGATGAGGTGGTATCGCCGCTCAATGTGCTTGGATTTCTGGTGAGACCTCGGCTCCTTAGCAAGGGCTATGGCGCCATTGTTGTCGCAGTATAGAGGAATGGCATCTGATGGCATTACTCCAATTTCTGCAGCAAACTTCTTGTACCAGAATGCTTCCTTCGCAGCCTCTGATGCAGCGATATATTCTGCTTCCATGGTGGAATCTGCTATCACAGTTTGCTTGGAACTCTTCCAGCTGACAGCACCACCATTGCACACAAACAGACTCCCAGATGTCGACTTTCGATCATCTATATCGGACATGAAATCCGAGTCTGTGTATCCCTGGACTTGGAGTTCTCCATTACCAAAGACCAACATCATATCCTTAGTTCTTCTCAAGTACTTAAGGATACATTTCACAGAAGTCCAGTGTTCTTCACCTGGATTTGACTGATATCTGCTTGTGACACTCACAGCATGGGCTATATCAGGTCGTGTACATAGCATGGCATACATGAGGCTCCCTATTGCAGAAGCATAAGGGATCTTGCTCATGCGTTCTATTTCCTCAGGTGTGCTAGGGGCACATCTTCTTGGAAAGATGAATACCATGTCTGAAGGGTATTAATCCCCTCTTAGAGTTTTCCATACTAAACCTCTTTAGTACTTCCTCTATGTACATCTTCTGTGAAAGTCCTAGCATCCTATTCGGTCTATCCCTATAGACCTTAATTCCTAGAATAAAGGATGCTTCACCTAGGTCTTTCATGGAGAATTCCTTGGACAACCATAATTTGACTGATGTCAACATGGGAATATCATTCCCAATAAGGAGGATGTCATCCACGTACAATACGAGGAAGACAACAGCGCTCCCACTGACCTTTTTGAAAACACATGGTTCCTCTTCATTTTTGATGAAACCAAACTTTTTGATCACATCATTGAAACGAGTGTTCCAGCTCCGAGATGCTTGCTTAAGTCCATATATGGACCTTTGCAGCTTGCAAACCTTGTGATCAGTATCACTGGATGTGAAACCTAGCGGCTGTTCCATATAGATATCTTCCTCAAGATATCCATTTAAGAATGCCGTTTTCACGTCCATTTGCCATATTTCATAATCGAAATAGGCTGCAACGGCAAGCAATGTGCGGATGGATTTTAGCATAGCCACTGGGGAAAAGGTATCCTGATAGTCAATGCCTTCGCGTTGACTATAACCTTTTGCCACTAGTCTAGCCTTGAATGTCTCCACATTCCCATCTGCACCAATCTTTCTCTTGAAGATCCATTTACACCCAATAGGTACTATACCTTCTGGTGGATCTACCAAGGTCCAGACTTGGTTTGAGTGCATCGAGTCAATTTCTGACTGCATTGCCTCTAGCCATTTCTCGGAGTCGATATCTGATATCGCCTCGTTGTAGGTTTTGGGATCATCACCATGAGCACCATTACCTACGAGGAACATTTTCCTCTACTTCCTCTGAAATAATACCTAAGTATCTTTCAGGGGGACGGAAAACTCTTTCCGATCTACGAGGTGGAGGAGGTAGTGTTCTTATTGGCTCAACCTGATTTGGTTCCAATTGGTCCTTAGCTCGTTGTACTTGTGAGACTTTCTCATCAAGCTTAATCTGCTTTCCAATGCCGCTATCTTGAATAAACTATTTTTCAAGAAAGATGGCATGTCGACTCACAATCACATTGTGGTCTTCTGGAATGTAGAAATAGTATCCTAATGACTCTTTAGGATATCCTATGAATCGAGCTCTGAAAGGACCTAAACTCTAACTTGTCCGCTTGTTGTCTTTTGACATGAGCCGGACAACCCCAAATTCTGAGATGACTCAGACTTGGTTTCTTACCGTGCCATATCTCATACGGTGTGGTAGGAACGGTTTTAGAGGGAACCCTATTCAGTAGATAAATTGAAGTTAACAATGAATGTCCCCAAAGAAAATCAGGGAGGTCTGTGAAGCTCATCATGGATCGAACCATATCCAATAGAGTCCGATTTCTCCATTCTGAAACCCCGTTGAGTTGAGGTGTTCCTGTGGAGTCCATTGAGAGACTATGCCATTTTCCTTGAGATAGTCTAGGAATTCCCGGCTAAGGTATTCACCTCCTCGATCTGATCGAAGAACCTTAATGGGTTTTTCCAGTTTGTTTTTCTACTTCATGTCTGAATTCTTTGAACTTTTCAAAAGCTTCAGACTTGTGTCTCATAAGATACACATACCCATACCTAGACAGATCATCGGTAAAGGTAATGAAGTAGACAAAATTGCCTCTAGCCGGCACATCAAATGGGCCGCACACATCAGTATGTACTAGGGCAAGGAGATCTGTGGCCCTCTCCCCATGTCCAACAAAAGGGAGTTTAGTCATTTTGCCTTGAAGACAAGATTCACAAGTTGGATATGACTCGAAAGTCAATGGACTCAATAGCCCATTTTTCTCCAATTTGTTGATCCTATCTTCTGCTATATGACCTAATCTCAGGTGCCATAGATATCTATCGTTTGGACTATCCCTAGGTCGTTTGGCATTCACGTTTTGCTCGATAGTTAGAACAGGTACATCAATATGTAGCTGATAAAGACCATTAATAAGGAAACCATTTGCAATTTTATTTCTTTCATAAAGAATGTTACAATGGTCCTTAAAGAAGGTAATCACATAGCCTTCTTGTGCTAAGCATGAAACAGAAATCAAATTCCTGCTAGCTGCAGGCACATAATAACAGTCTTTCAAAACTAAGTCTAAACCAGATGGTAATCGAAGAGGGTATGTTCCCACGGCTACTGCAGCAACTCTTGCTCCATTACCGATGCGTAGGATCATGTCTCCATCCCTCAGCCTCCTGCTATCCTCAAGACCCTGCATGGAAGTGCACAGATGAGCACTAGAACCAGAGTCAAGCACCCAACTGGATGCAGAAGAAACCGTAAGGTTAGACTCAATAACGAGCATACCTCCAGAAGGACCTTCCTTCTTGTTCTTCAGGGTGGCCAGGTAAGTAGGGCAGTTCCGCTTCCAATGGCCGTCGCTGTTGCAATGGAAACACTTTCCTTTGACATCGGCCTTTCTTCTTCGGCTTCTGCCTTCTTCTTCTTTGATCCTTCCACCTTTTGCTTTTTCACAGACTTCTTTTTCTTTCCATAAGACTTTCTTTTGGAAGAAGTCCGTTCCATAGCAAGAACTGAGCCTTTAGAACCTTTCATAGAAAGCTCAGCGGTAACCAGCATATTCATTAATTCGGCCAAGGAATTTTGAAGTTTATGCATGTGGTAATTCATGATGAATTGCCCATATGCATCAGTCAAGGATTGCAGAATAATATCGTTCTGCAGATCCAAGTCTAACTTCACACCGAGCTTCTCAAGCTCTTCCATGTCCTTGATCATTGTCAGACAGTGATCTTGGACTGACTGCCCATCACGCATCTTAGCCTTAAAAAGTCATTTCGTGACTTGATATTTGGCTGCGCGACTCTGTTCACCAAACATCTCCTGCAGGTGAGCCAACATTTGGCGAGCAGTCCCGATATCTTCATGTTGGCGCTGGAGCTCATCAGACATCGAGCCCAACATGTAATATCTGGCCTTATTATCTTCGTCTATCCATTTTTCCAGAGACGCTCTCTGTTCAGTGGATGGACGGGCTGGTAAGGTGGGAGGGTCCTGGTCCAATAACATGGGTTAACTTCTCGAAACCCAAAATAATTTTGTAGTTCCTGAGCCAATCTTTATAATTGGGTCCAGGTCAGTCTATGTGTGTCCAGGATACGTGCCAATGGGTTGGACGCAGACATTTTCCTGTAGAGAGTCAAAGATTCTAGTTAGATACTGTAATTATTGACTTGACCAATTTATTTAGGGATTTTATTTTTAAACAAATTAGCTCCCACTATTTTCTCGGATCCCTACACTCCCTCTGTAGAGATGCGAAAAATCTCCATGATTAATGATTTCTAGTGGGTGGTGCGGTCTCACCAACTGACTCATCACCTCACCTAACAGTTATTGGTGATGGGTTAGCCAATGAGTGAACAACTCTTGTTCAATGATTCTCTAATCATGGTGCACCCAAACTTGGTCTCTAATTCATGAATCTCACCGTATCCGGAAATATTGATCCACTCCTTAGTTAAGTCAGACCCACCATTTGCATAGACTGGGTTCCTAATTGAGTCTCTCACCGTATCCGAAATATTGAGCCCAACTCATCCTCCAGCCCATAGCATCCAATGCCTAATAGACATGGTTGCATCTTCCCGGTGCAACTGAGCCACTGTATCCAGCCGAGAACAATCAACCCCGGGAAGGGCCCGCACATCTACAATGGTGGAAGACCTCAGACTTAATCTTTTCTTAGGGAGAATTGATTCAGGTCTCATTAAACTAGACTTGTCATTAGTCATAACAATTATGACTAACCTAGTGGCATGGGTTAGCTCGGATTATTGACCACCTCAGATCAGAACTGTGTCAACAGATATGGCCAGGTAAGTGAGATCCGGTGGAAGGAATATGCCATTAACTCGTACAAGAATGCATTCAGGTCGAGTAGCTTCCAATTAAAAATCCAGTCGGTCGTATGTGCCAAACTTACCTTAGACACCAAATTGTTGAGTCAGAACCAATTGGGTTAGCCTACAATCCAGACTCTAACCTCTGAGCCTAATTAGGTCTTGCTTGATCGTGACTCGATCTTGACCCAGACTTAATCCTATTAGGCTGGTCAATTTAAGCATTGTTGATCCCATCTAACCAACTCTTGATTCGGTTTGATCAACCGCTTAGACCTAATTGAGCTACCCAAGCCCGAACCCAGTATTATGAATATGTCTTAGATCTAAAATTCTCAATTTTAGACCTAATTAATATTTCCATAATCTTAATTCTTAATTAAGTAGGGTTCATAAACAAAATATGCACAATAAATCCTAGGGTTTCAGGATCTAGGGTTTTGCAGAAAGTAAGTTTTGGATTTCTGATTAAGGACGAACACGCAGCACCCCTACACATCATAAGAACACCCCATCGAATGGGAAGAGAGGGCCTTTAAACCCTTCTTCTTCGTTCTTATGACCGGACGGCCAAGAGGAACGCCTTAATCAGGAACATGTAATACTACAAAATAGTTTTAGATCTATATCATATATCTCATATACAAATTAGATCTAATCATGGCATATTTTGCATACATCTCATGTATCGAATCATGCATATTTTTAGATCTAAATTATCTCATAATAATCTAAAAAATTAGATTTAAATTGATCTTATCAAAATAAATTCCTAATCTAGACAACTATGTAGAACTATTCTACAACTAGTCTAGACATGCATCAATCATATCTCATATGATGTTTAAAATTAAATAATTTTTATTTGCTATTTTTTAGATGTTATTATAATAATTATAATATCAAAAAATAGTAAATAAATAGATCTAAAATATGATTTAATCAAATTAAATTGAAAACATGCAAGACTATTCTATAGAACTATTCTATTTTAGAACTAGTCATGCATATTTTCTAATCTTAGATCCAAATCATTTAATTTTAATTTTTTCTGATTTCAGATCTGATCACATCTCATGTGACATCTAAAATCACTTATTTTTTAATTAAAATAAATTTAAAATTAGATCTAAATACTTTTAGAACCTTGGCTCTGATACCAGTTGAAGGAAAATCCTGATTTCTCGGACCAGGTTCGTTCAGATCTGATCAGATCAAGAGATATATTTCAAAAAAAATTTTTCTCTTTGATCTAATCAGATCTTGAGATATTTTAGATCTGAATTCTTATTATTTTAATAATAAAAATAAAATTTAAATTAAATCAAATTTAATTTACCTTGATGTAGGGTAATCCTATTACCCATTGATGATCCTGTAAGCAGCGGAAGGTTCTGGATCTAGCCACGCAAGTGCCTGGCCTCTACCGGTATCCACTCAGGCTTGGATCTAGAGATCCTCTTCTTCTCTATCACATCTCCAAAAATTAGATCTGGATCTGATCTGGAGGATCTTCAAAACACCTTTTGAAGATCAGCAGTTGTCCTTTGCAGCAGCGCAGCCTTCTAGCTTTTTGATCGCCTTTCTCTCGCCTGGATCGCACCAACTAAGATCCAAATTTCTTTTGGACATGGAGAGGAGAGGGAGAAGTAGAACTTGGCATGGAGGAGAAAGAGGGAGGAAGCCATGGGGTGTGGAGAACTCTTTTCTCAGATTTCAGAGATTCCTTGAGTTGGGTGCAGGGTCTTATTTATAGACTAAACGTGATCCAACTCCTCTTCTTCCCAACCAATCACAACCCCTTATGAAATCAGATCTAAATCTGATTGGTGGAAATAGACTCCCTTGGATTCCTCCTTAGATGGCACCTAAGACCAGTCAAACTTGGTTCTTAGGAGAAGTCTAATCAGAATCCGAAAGGGAGATGGAGTCCCTATCCAACAGGGACTCCTAGGCACCTCCAGCTTGGGCGCACGCCACGGAGATGGAGTCCCTATCCAACAGGGACTCCTAGGCACCTCCAGCTTGGGCACACGCCAAGGGTGGCGTGCGCCCACCTCCTTGCCAAGTTTTGGTAGGCGGACAGGCACCCACCAGCTCTCCAATAGGTGCATGACACGTGGACAGAAGTCAAAGTATCAATGGTCAACATTTGACCAGTCAAAGGTCAACTTTTAAACAAAGTCAAAGGATGAGAAATGGTAGGTGACCAAAAATGACAGGTATTATCTTACAAAATAAGACAACCCTTTTCTAATCTGGATAGGCTCCAGTCAGACCAAGTGAAGGCCTCTGATTGAGCACAAACTCCTTTGGCTCAGTAAGGATAACTATTTATGATAGTAAAAGAAGAACGTTAGGTTCAATCGAGTGCTAGCACGATTTTCTTGAACCTAATTGAATCTCATTCAGATCAATTGAACTGAGATCAGTTCAATTGATGATCACCAGATTCAAACCCTTGTTTGTGTGACCCAGTTAGGTTCAGTTCTGTATGGTAATGGGATATGTCATGATCTCTATCATCGACATCATCGAAACTCCTTTCGATGGATCAGAACTCTTCTGATTCGAACAGCTAGAATGATCGATCATCTAAATCATTCTAATTGCTCCCAAAATCCACCAGTGACACCTAGCAGTATATGGTGGCAACCCATCAGAGCTGAATGCGAACCTCTTGGTGCAGCTACCTGTGTGATTAAGTTCTTCTATCTTGAGCCCCGATCAGATTAGGGTTAAGGTGAACTCGTCAAACCCTAGTTTCTGTCATATGATGTAATCATTCGATTCAAGTCCGAATGTGAAAATCTAAATAGAAACTCTTTCTATTATTTCACTCTACCATGGCCATGGGCTTCTGGACTTGATTCTCATGATCATCATAGGGCTGCTCCTCTACCACCGAGGTAGATAGATTCCATCTTGATGCAATCCAGTTCCTACAATGAACATGCTATAGCCAACATACACCTCAGGATTCCATATGGCTAGGAGATCCGAGTAATGGTGTAGTCAAACTATAACACCCTCAAGGTGAACTGTCCGATGCACCTCAGGTCAAAGAACCAGACACACTACTGCAGCATCGAGTCAGTCATTGACGAGAAGGTAGACTTCCTAATGACTACTCGAGGTGGTCACGCTCAGTGCCCTCGTTCTCTAACGAGTACCTGTACTCTCGCTCCGGTGTCTCCACACCATAGACTCAAGACTCATCTACTAAGGAGAAGCGATGTACACCAATCTTCCGGATTAATCACCATCCTCGTGATGATCCTATGGTCGGGAGCATTTTATGAGTTAATAATGATTATTCATGTCTTAAATTTTCAACTCTTGAAAATATGAATTATCATTATCATTAACTCAAAGGATGTATCACAGACACTAAATGTACATATGTGATAGAAAATAACTCATTTTATTGATTTTAGTCAAAACTAAAATTTTGCCCCTAGAAGTGTATTACAAGTGTCAGCCAATTCTGGCTTCTAGGGCACATATATCTAATAGTAAGAAACCAAGTCTGAGTCATCTCAGAATTTAGGATTGTCTGGCTCATGTCAAAAGACAATAAGTGGATAAGTTAGACTTTAGGTCCTTCAGAGCTTGATTTATAGGATATCCTAAAGAGTCATTAGGATATTATTTCTATATTTCAGAAGATCACAATGTGATTGTGAGTCGACATGCCATCTTTCTTGAAAAATAGTTTATTCAAGATAGCAGCATTGGAAAGCAGATCAAGCTTGATGAGAAAGTCTCATAAGAGCAATGAGCTAAGGACCAAATGGAACCAAATCAGGTTAAGCCAATCCAATCACTACCTCCTCCACCTCGTAGATTGAAAAGAATTTCTCGTCCTCCTGAAAGATACTTAGGTACTATTTTAGAGAAAATAGAGGAAATATTTCTCATAGATAATGGAGTTCATGGTAATGATCCCAAAACCTATAATGAGGCAATATCGGATATCAACTTAGAGAAATGGTTAGAGGCAATGAAGTCAAAAATTGACTCGATGCACTCAAACCAAGTTTGGATCTTGGTAGATCCACTAGAAGGAATAGTATCTATTAGATGTAAATGGATCTGCAAGAGAAAGATTGGTGCTGATGAAAATGTAGAGATATTCAAAACTAGATTAGTGGCAAAAGGTTATAGTCAATGCGAAGGCATTGACTATTAAGATACCTTTTCGCCAGTAGCTATACTAAAATCCATTCACACATTGCTTACTGTTGCAGCCTATTTTGATTATAAAACATGACAAATGGACGTAAAAATGACATTCTTAAATGGATATCTTGAGGAAGATATCTATATGGAACAGCAGTTAGGTTTCACATTCGGTGATGATGATCATAAGGTATGCAAGCTGCAAAGGTCCATATATGGACTTAAGCAAGCATCTCGGAGCTGGAATACTCATTTTTATGATGTGATCAAATTATTTAATTTCATCAAGAATGAGGAGGAGCCATGTGTTTTTAAAAAGGTCAGTGAGAGCGCTGTTGTCTTCCTCATATTGTACGTGGATGACATCCTCCTTATTGAAAATGATATTCCCATGTTGACCATAGTCAAAATGTGGTTATCTAAAAAATCTTTCACGAAAGACTCAGGAGAAGCATCCTTTATTCTGGAAGTTAAGGTCTATAGAGATAGACCAAATAGGATGCTAGGACTTTCACAGAAGATATACATAGAGGAAGTGCTAAAAAGGTTTAGCATGGAAAATTCTAAGAGGGGTTTGGTACCCTTTAGACATGGCATTCATCTTTCCAAGAAGATGTGCCCTAGCACACCTCAGGAAATAGAATGCATGAGCAAGATCCCTTATGCTTCAGCAATAGGGAGCCTCATGTATGCCATGTTATGTACACAATCTGATATAACCCATGCTGTGAGTGTCACGAGCAGATATTAGTCGAATCCAGATGAAGAACACTAGACTTCTATGAAATGTATCCTTAAGTACTTGAGAAGAATAAAGAAAACATTGTTGGTCTTTGGAAATGGAGAACTCCAAGTCCAAGGGTATACAGACTCAAATTTTATGTCTGATATAGAAGATCGAAAGTCGACATGTGGGAGTCTATTTGTATGCAATGGTGGAGCTATCAGTTGGAAGATTTTCAAGCAGATAGTGATAGCAGATTCCACCATGGAAGTAAAATACATCGCTGTGTCAGAAGCTGCAAAGAAAGCATTCTGATATAAGAAGTTTGCTGCACAGATCAGAGTGATGCCATCAGATGCCATTCCTCTTTACTGCGATAATAATGATGTCATAGTCCTTGCTAAGGAGTCGAGGTCTCATTAGAAATCCAAGCACATCGAGCGGCGATACCAACTCATCCATGATTACCTCGAGAAGGATTACGTCAAGGTCAAGAGAGTCGACTCCACAGACAATGCGGTGGACCCTCTTATAGAGTTGTTGGGCCAGCAAAAGATCAAAGCCCACCTTGAGAAGATGGGACTTAGATTTGTAGCCAATTGGCTTTAGATCAAATGGGAGTTTGTTAGATATGTGTATCCTAGAAGCCAGAATTTACTGACACTTGTAATACACTTGTAGGGATAAAATTATAATTTTGACTATAAATAATAAAATGAATTATTTTTTATTATAAATATGTATTTAGTGTCTGTGATACATCCCTTGAATTAATGGTAATGATAATTTTTATTTTCAAGAGTTGATAATTTAAGATAAGAATTTTTATTATTAACTCATAAAATGCTCCTGACCGTAAGATCATCATGAGAATGATAATTGATTCAGAAGGTTGGTATACAATCACTTTTTTATAGTAGATAAGTCTTGAGTCTACTATGTAGAGACACCAGAGCGAGAGTACAGATACTCGTTAGAGAACGAGGGCACTGAGCGTGACCACCTCGAGCAGTCATAAGGAAGTCTACCTTCTCATCGATGACTAACTCGAAGCTGCAGTGGTGTGTCTGGTTCTTTGACTTGAGGTGCATCGATAGTTCACCTTGAGAGTGTTATAGTTTGACTACACCATGACTCAATCTCCTAGCCATTCGGAATCCTGAGATGTATGTTGGCTATAGCATGTTCATCGTAGGAATTGGGTTGCACCAAGAGGGAATCTATCTACCTTGGTAAATGAGGAGCAGCCCTATGATGATCATGAGAATCAAGTCCAAAAGCCCATGGCCATGATAGAGTGAAATAATAGAAAGAGTTTCTATCAAGGTTTTCATATCAGACTTGAATCAAATAATTAAATCATATGATAGAAATTAGGGTTTGATGAGTTCACCTTAACCCTAATCTGATCGGGGCTCAAGATAGAAGAACTTAATCACACAAGGTAGCTACACCAAGAGGTTCGCATTTTTAGCATTTTGATGGATTGCCACCATATACTGCTAGGTGTCACTGGTGGATTTTGGGAGCAATTAGAATGATTTAGATGATCGATCATTCTAGCTTGTTCAAAATCAGAAGAGTTCTGATCCATCGAAAGGAGTTTCGATGATGTCGATGATAGAGATCATGATATATCCCATTACCATACAAAATTGAACCTAACTAGATCACACAAATAAGGGTTTGGATCTGAATATCATCAATTGGACTAACCCAATTCAATGAATTAGAATTAGATTCAATTAGGTTCAAGGAAATCGTGCTAGCATACGATTGAACCTAACGTTCTCCTTCTATTATCATTAAAAATTATCTTGACTGAGCCAAATGAGTTTGTGCTCACTCAGGTATCTTTACTTGATCTGGTTGGAGATTGTCCAGATCAGAAAAGGATTGTCTTAATTTATGAGATAAATTAGAGACAACACCTGCCATTTTTCGTCACCTGCTAATTCTTGTCTTTGACTTTGGTCAAACATTGACCTTTGACACTTAGATATCTGCCCATGTGTCATGCACCTATTGAAGAGCAGATAGGGACTTATCCTCTTGCTAGAATTTGGAAAGGAGGGGGCGCACACCTAGGTAGGCGTGCGCCCATGGATAGGGATGCCTGGAGTCCCATACGGATGGGACTCCAGGTTGCTTCTCTGTTTCTACTTAGGTGGCCCATAACTATAGACTTTGATTAGTCTTAGGTGCCATCTAAGGATAAATTAGAGGGGCTCTCATCTGATTGGATCAGGTGATATCATCCCACTAATCAGATTTAGATCTGATTTCACAAAGGAACGTGATTGGTTGGGAAGAAGAGGAGTTGCATGGCACAACAGGGTCTATAAATAAACCCTATTTGCACCCAACTTTAAAAATAGTTCTCTCTTAGCCCGCATCCTAAGGCTCTCCCTCTCCCTCCTCCATGCCATCTTCTAGTTCCCTCTCTCCTCTTCACGCCCAAGGCATGTTGGGCTCCAGTTTGGTGTGATCCAGATAAGAAAATGCTGACAAGAAAGGAAGAAAGCAGCACTGCTGCAGAGATGACAATAGATCTTCGAAAGAAGTTTTGAAGATCCTCCAAATCAGATCCAGATCTAATTTTTGGAGAGGTGATAAAGAAAGAGAAGATCTCCAGATCCAGCTTGAGTGGATACTAGTAGAGGTCAGGCGCTTATGTGGCTAGATCTAGAATCTCAAGCAATCAGTAGGATCATCAAAGGATAATTAGATTATCTAACATTAAGGTATAAATTAAATTAGATTTAATTTATTTTTATTTTATTTATTAGATCTATAAAATTAGATCTAAAATATCTCAGATCTAATCTGGATACATGAGAAAAATTTTTAAAATCTCTCTCTTGATCCTATCAGATCTGAATGAACCTGATCCGAAAAATTAAAATTTCTCCTTCAGTCTTTTCTCCCCTTCCTAACTCATTTTAGAATGACAAGGCCTACAGTGAACTACCATAGCTTGTTGGGGTTGTTGTAGAACTTTGAGAAGGATCACCAACTCCACAAGGAGACGGTGAATGTAGTGGAAGGGTCTTCTTTTGGTCATCGATCCTTTAAGAAAGGAAAGAAGAATAAGAAGAAGAAAAATAAGAAGGTGCAGCTGTATGCTTGGAGGTCTGCACAATATCAGA